>CM036775.1:12716170-12848670 GCA_020796225.1 Arion vulgaris
ATATATGCCAGATTAGCTTCTTTCATAGGCTGCTTTTAAGTTGAACACCCTGTATCTTCACCATCTTTAAAATTACGTAGGAGACTCTCGCCGGTGCAACGGAGTTCGGGCACAGCAGCTGAAATCTTCCTGTGTAAGAAAGATCGGAGCAGACATGGCTACTCACCGAAGTGTAATGGTGGGGATCACATCAAACAATTAATCCACTCTCCATGTGCGTGTACAAATTAATTTTCTAGTTTCTTGGATAAATTTTATGGACGACACGTAATTATAAAAATAAATGAATGGACATTTATCAAAAACTTACACGCTCGTGTGTTGCCGGGGCCTACAAGGGAAGCAAAGAATAGTACCACTGCGACCTACAAGGCATATCGTAGAGGCGACTGATGTGGGGACTCAGGAAAGCTACCCTTGTAAATCAAAAGCATCGCATGAATCGGATGTTCTGGCCTACTTGTGGGCGCATAACTGGCACAACGTATAATCGCTCTTAAGCTCTGATCCCATACATATCACACAGAGTGGTTGACAAGTGGTCGATATGGAACGTTCGAAGCAGAAGAAGAAATCGCTAACAAAGGGCGAAAGAATAAATTAAGAACCGATAAAGATCAAAATTCAAATTTAAAGATGCATCCTGCAGCCGCCATAATACCAGCAACAACCATCCGCTGCTTAATCTTGCAAATCTCGTTAAAGAAAACGGTCATCATGGCTAAAAAAACTTCAGTTCACACAAGCATTACTGCGTTCAGTCCACACCAGCATTACTGCGTTCAGTCCACACCAGCATTACTGCGTTCAGTTCACACAAGCATTACTGCGTTCAGTTCACACAAGCATTACTGAGTTCAGTCCACACAAGCATTACTGCGTTCAGTCCACACAAGCATTACTGCGTTCAGTCCACACAAGCATTACTGCGTTCAGTCCACACAAGCATTACTGTGTAAGACAGTCGTTAGGTCACCGGCGACTACTTGCTTATTCTTTTCCAATTCTTGTTGAGCATAGGGTCACAACAGTTGTTCTCCTCTTTTCCCGATCTCTGATTGTTTTCTTTATGGTGTTCCAGGATATCGGCGACTAGTCGTCCGCCATTTTCTGAGTGCAGTTCATAAATAACCACTGTAGACACAAACAAAAACATTTCCAAAAGAATTACAGCATTTTGGGGAGGGGGAGGTTCTCGATCTAGAAGCACTTGAGATTTCAGCTCTTCGGCTCGGTGCCATGGACATCGTAACCTTCGGTTCGGTGCCACTAACACCGTAAATCTGGAGAACCTGTGGCCTTTCTGTCAGCGCGTGGAATTTAACCGCGCACACAGGGGGTTTGTCACACGTCGTCCAACGCGCTACAAACAGGATGGGCAGACGGGCCAGGTTATAGTTTAGCATCATGCACGCAATTCAGTAACTGGACGACGAAACTGAGTTTTATAATTAGTTAGTTAGTCTTTCCTCTTGGGCCTGTGGGGCGCATAGGGCAGAGGTCATAGCTCTCCATGTCTCGCGGTTCGTTGCTATCTGTTTTAGGTCTTTGATGTTTACTAGGCCCATCGTTGAGCCTTCTCTGGTGATGGTTCTACGCAGAGTCTCTCTTGGTCTTCCTTTTTTTCTCTGGTGTCCATATGAGGGATTGGTAAGGGAGTCTTTTCTCATCCATTCTAAGTGTGTGGCCGATGTAGTTCCAGCGGCGCTTTTTTATAAAATTTGATACATTTTCTTGCTTGGTCTCTTGTCTTATTTGTGTATTGGGTCTGAAATCTGACCATTTGAGGTTCAGTAATTTACTATAATAATTGAGGTTATATAATTGCAAACATTAAAGTAAATTCACTAGGAACCGCTCTAGAAGCAAACATCCTTCCAATGCCTAACGTTTTCTGCCTTACTGCCATGTTTCCAGACAATCCATTTATAGATTTAAAAATACTTGGGCATCTTTTTACTTCTTTGTGTTCGTTATTTACAACCAATTTTAACCTCTTGTGATATGTTTGATCTTGCCAAGAACATGTATATGTTGCAATTGGTAGGCCCCTAAACGCATAGACTTCTACACGTTTAGCACACATGCATCCGATTTCAGCCAACCTCCTTAGTCGCCTCCTACGACATGCGTGGCAGGTAATAGTGGTTCTATTCTTTACACCACATTTGGGCCCGGGAACCACTGGGCGACTTGGACATAATTTGGGGAGTTCTCTGGATTAAAGTCCCCTTGTCAGTATAATGAGAACCGCTGTACAAGACTAGAAACACATACTTTAAAGTGTCTGCACATCTCTACAACACGTGACGGGTTCTGTGTTCTAATGTGTTTCTACTGGTAACTTTAAAACGTAACTCATTTCTCCGGAAATTGAAACAATCCAGAATCTTAATTAATTTTCGGATGTGTGGGGTGAGGGTAGTCTTCCATTATTTATACTGTACAATTAGAACGTCAAAATGAGAAGAAGACAAATAATATATAAGAATAAATGAAGTAAATGTAAACCAGATTATGCTGGAGTAAACAGCTCTACCGGATGTAGAATCATACCTTGGTAGCAACATAGACACATGTGATTGTGGACCATACCACATCAGGAAATTCGTTACAAGAAAGTCAAGTACACTATTTTTTTTTAAAATAATACTTTCTTGCTGAAAACGAACGAACTATGGAAACAAAGCAGAACAGGTTTGAAAGAAGAAAAAATATTTCAGAAAATTATATCATTCAAGCTTAGCAGGGAAGGAAATAGGAATTCTAGGAATTCAGAGTAAACACGACAGATTAACGAATATAGTAATAACATGTTTGTCAAATATTACAATAAATCTTATGTCTTTTTTTCTTTCATTCGATTTATATCAATCATTTGGTAGATCACGCTTTGTGGTCTGAAGGTGGTTTGCTTCTTAGAGCGTGAGTTATGCCTGTCACGGTGCCGAGACCGCGAGGTAAGCAAAGAATATCACCACTAGCTGTGACCTACAAGGCATGTCGTAAGAGGCGATTGATGTAGGATCTAGGAAGCTACCCTAGTAAATAAAAAGCATCGCAGAAATCAGATGTGCTGGCCTACTTGTAAGCGCATTACTGGCACAACGTGCAATCGCTCTTAGGCTCAGATCACAAAAAGAGCCGTTAAGAAGTGGTCATTGTGGAGGGTCTGAAGAAGAAGAAGAAGAAGCGTGAGTTTGTTGTACCAGTTAGAGGTTGCAGACCCGTTTAGTTTAGTCGTCGGATCATCAGCGTGAGTTTGTTGTATCAGTTAGAGGTTGCAGACCCGTTTAGTTTAGTCGTCGGATCATCAGCGTGAGTTTGTTGTACCAGTTAGAGGTTGCAGACCCGTTTAGTTTAGTCGTCGGATCATCAGCGTGAGTTTGTTGTATCAGTTAGAGGTTGCAGACCCGTTTAGTTTAGTCGTCGGATCATCAGCGTGAGTTTGTTGTATCAGTTAGAGGTTGCAGACCCGTTTAGTTTAGTCGTCGGATCATCAGCGTGAGTTTGTTGTATCAGTTAGAGGTTGCAGACCCGTTTAGTTTAGTCGTCGGATCATCAGCGTGAGTTTGTTGTACCAGTTAGAAGTTGCAGACCCGTTTAGTTTAGTCGTCGGATCATCATCACTGCATGTCGAATCAATTAGTTTATAAGTGTTCCGATCTCCTTCTCAGTATGTCTTTCAGTGACACCAGCTCTAGTTTAGTTTTGTCGTTAGATCATCATCACTGCACGTCGAACAAATTAGTTTATAACTGTTCCGATCTCCTTCTCAGTATGTCTCTGAGTGTGTAGCAACTAACAACACCAGTTCTAGTTTAATCTTCTGATCATCATCACTGTACATTGAACCAATTAGTCCATAAGTGCTCCGATCTCCTTCTCAGTATGTCTCTCAGTTTAGTTTAAAAAGGTGGAGGCTGCAGTAAAACTTTGAAAAATAGCACCTACTAAGTGACGACGAATAGTTGCAGCAATATGGCGACGATTATCAGTTTAGTTTAGTCGTCGGATCATCATCACTGCACATCGAACAACTTAGTCGATAAGTGCTCTGATCTCTCCCTCAGTATGTCTCTCAGCGTGTGGCGACTAACGACCCGGTTCTTTGTTGGTTTACTATTCTTCTCTTACTACCGGTATAGTGCTCTTGTTTAGCTACACCACACTTGACTTGGTATTCTTGCAGTCTGGTTAGTGTTGTAGATTCACCACTATTACTTGAATCACTTACACGTACTCTCTCCCTTAGGAATTTATAATATACCCTGATCCATTACTCGCCCGCTTTGTACAGCAGCCATACCGGCAAGCCTATCGGCGCGTTCACTTTCCCTTACACCTGCATGCTCCGGTACCAAAAATAAAACTGATTTTTGTCAGTCTAGAGCACTTCAGCGACTCCGTCCGTTATCTTCTAGTACAACATATTTCCGTGCAGGGAAGCGAGGCTGTACAGAAATGTCCCCCTGTTCTAGAAACGATTTTACCAGTTGCCACTGTGCGTTCTAAACTTTTCCTTCTCATTCATCATCTTCAAGTAGCTTGACACCCTTCCAGAACTTGCCTCCCATCTTCCAGAACTTGCCTCCCATCTTCCAGAACTTGCCTCCCATCTTCCGGAACTTGCCTACCATAACAGCAGTCCTGAAAAACTCTCTGTTCTGTGCAAGTTGACTGACGTCAGCAGTAGTCATTCTCAGATCATCAATGACATCTTGCACTCATTGTCTTTCATGTCTTTCTTCTCATTCTTCTTCCAGGTATAATTCCTCCAAAATTATCTTCTCTAGACACTCATGTTGTTTGATGTGTCCAACATATTTCATTTTCCGTTAATGTTATGCTCTTTAATAGCCAACTCTCTTTAATATCAAACTGTTGCAGCATTTGTTCTCTTTTCTTTCTATGATATTCTAAGTATTCTTCTGTAGCACTTGTATTCTTCTTCTGCTGCTTCGACCGCTCCATATCAACCACTTGTTAACCACTCTGTGTGATTTGTATGGGATCTGAGCATAAGAGCGATTGTACGTTGTGATAGTTATGCGCCTATAAGTAGGCCAACACATCCGATTTCTGGATGCTTTTATTTACTAGGTAGCTGCCCTAGGTCCTACATCAGTTGCATTGTAACAGTATTACTGTTCCTGGGGATAAGGGGGATAAATTCTGCTTATATTGTAGTTGTTTGTTCCCCTTTGTTTTATTTTCCCTTGTGTCTATTTTGTTGTGATTGACAGTTGATGACAGCTCATGGGTTGTCACGAAGATAGGTGAACGAACTCAGGGTATTGGATATTTTTGAACGACCGAGTGAGAGAGTAGATAGAGTCCGGGACGGTAGAACGAGTGGGGACTGTTTTGCATCTAGTTGATGATATTAATTTCTACATGCCTGAAAATTCGTCGTGAGTCCCTGTCTTTGATTTGACAACGTAGTTGGTACTGTGCTTACATCTGTGTGAGGTATTATACTGGAAGAATCGTCGTGAGCCTTTGTCTCTTGATTTGACAACGTAGTTGGTACGGCGTTTACATCTGTGTGAGGTATTATAGTTTACAATACTGGAAGAATCGTCGTGAGTCACGGTCTGTTGATTGACAACGTCATTACTACAGTGGTTGCATCTGGGTGATGTATGATATCTTTCAAGTCTGGTATTTGTCGTTGTGAGGTTCCTCTGCTACGAAGGACAAGGAATACGGACCAGTGGATTTAGCTTAAGGTAATATGATTAACTGTTAAATTTGGACTATTTTCAATAGGTTTGATTTATGGGAGATGTGATTCATTATTATTGTATTATGCTGCATTTGGTTTATGAACAATGATTATGTAAAGTTAAATAGATGCTTTGTAATTACTTCTTGAATTCGTGACGTTGGCGTTAGTTCTTTTGTGTTGTTGGTAATTAGAGTGTATTGATTCATGTGAGTGGAGATACTATTAGGTGTGTTCGTTTTGTTGAAGCAGGTATTATGAGTGTTGTTCGTTTATGTTGTACCAGTTTGGAACGAGGCTAGGTATCGCTGTTGTTTAGGTACTGTTGTATTGCTGTTGTTCTGTATAAAGACTGGGTATCGCTGATATAAGAACATCCTTGCAGTAAATACTGGTACAGCATCTTACTTCTTCTTTTCGATCGTTCTTCACAGCCAATTTTATCATTCTTTTGTGATATATAATTGGTCCTTTGCAGTGCCGAATTAGGCCAGCGCGGGGCCCGTAGCAAATTTTAGCGCGGGGCCCTTGGTTTTATATGATAATAAATAATAAAACACAAATTTTACAAACAAACTTGTCTCGATTTAATGTGAGCAAATTTAGAGATAATACTAAACAAATCAATTTCTCTAAGTAAATTCAATGTTCAACGACATAAGGTGAGGTTATTTAGACGATCTTGTCCCATCATGTTCCTTAACTCACTTTTTATAGCGTTAATGTTGAAAAGAACGTTCTCCGCTCAGTGTCGGATTAGGCTAGCAGGGGCCCGTAGCAAATTTTAGCGCTGGGCCCTAGGTTTTGTATGATAATAAAATAAAACACAACTTTTACAAACAAACTTGTCTCGATTTAATGTGAGCAAATTTAGAGATAGCACTAGACAAATCAATTTCTCTAAGTAAATTACATTCAATGTTCATTAAAGTGAGGTTATTTAGACGATCTTGTCCCATCATGTTCCTTAACTCACTTTTTATACGCTTTAATGTTGAAAAAGAACGTTCTCCGCTGCAGTTAGTAATTATTAAAGACAAGTAAATTCGTAAGACTATTTCTACATTTGGGAAACACGACTCTAATGAATTTTCCATTATAAGTTTATAAAATTGCAGTTCAAGAGCCTCATGCTTTTCGTTGCTAATAGCAGCAGCTACATTAGTTTTACAGCAGTAGACGACTAAGATGGTTGGGGCATGTGAGAAGAATGGAAACTTGCCGCATACCAAAACAAATGTTGTTCTGTGAACTTCGGAGGGGAAGAGGCACCAAGGAAGACCACTGCTCAGATATAAAGATGTCTGCAAAGCCTCAATAAAAACTTTCTATAGGTCCCAGCACATGGGAGGGACTAGCTGATGACAGAGTTGTGTGGAAAGCCAAATTACGAAAGGGCGCAGAGTCTTTTGAGAAGAGACTTATGTATGAGCTGAACGACAAGAGAGAAAAGCTTACACTCAGAAGTTGTCACAGTAAAACACTTGCCAATTGACCATCTGTAAAGATGAAAAAGGCCATATACATTAGTTTTAAGAAGTTCAATGAACTGCATAAGTTTGTCGCCTAGGCTTTCTTCCAAATCCTCTTGGTAAGAGCTGACAATATTTGGAGTTCTTTCAAGATCTTCCTCTGTAATAGATTTTAACTGCCGGAGTATTCCAAATACACCAGTTACTCTATGGTACAGCCTAAATAAATTATAGTTTCTGTATAACACAACCAATCTCTCACGTGAGTTTTGTTTGTTGGTGTATGTGTATGTGAAAACGACTTTCGACAAATCGTGGATTGTTTGAAGTTGTTTGGCCATTCACCAATACGTTGAGTACATTTTACTTTCGTTGTGTTGTTGGCTTGTAGATGATGTTGCTACATTAGAAGCATTTGCTGTGCTTTCGCCTCTCTTTGGCTTGAAGATGATATGGCTAAATTGGGAGGACTTGCTGTACATTCGATTTCAGTTTGTCTTGTGGAAAATGTGACTAAATCGTGAAGAGTTGCTGATCTTAATGGTAATATTGGTAATGATGATTCTTCTATAGCACTGTCTTCATCTACTACACCGTGAGACGCGACTTCTGTATTTTCTGCTTCGATTTCGTTTGATTCAGCACCATCACACACGACATTTAAAAATTCAGACAGCTTGCGTGTTTTTATATAACATCTGGTTATTTTTTCCATTTTCATCTGTCGCGGGAGGCTCGAGGCCCCTAGAAGCGCGGGGCCCGTAGCATTTGCTACTTCTGCTACTAGGCTAATCCGGCGCTGGTCCTTTGACAAGAACACATTGATCTATGTTGAACGATTACGCGCCCATGGTGACTAGGCCCGCCCACCCGGTTTCAGCAATCGCATCTTATGACATGCCTTGTAGGTTGCAGTGGTACTATTCTTTGCTTCCCTTGCGGGCCTCGACACCACATGGAAGACATTTGCAATCAGCGGCATTAATTCCCTTCTCATTACATTCCCAAAAATTCCTTAAACCATACTAAAAATAAATGAGACTGCAGTAAACTATTTGATTGGCAAACACATAATCCAAAGTACTATAGTTTGAAAATTACAAAACAATGACAAAATACAGCAAGTGACAACAAGGTTTATCAAACAACGAACAACAGAGTGACATTTTTAAAAACAAATGGACGACAAAATGACTAATGAAAATCTGGGAATAAAACGAATAACGAAATAAATGTAACAAAAAACACACATAACAACTAGAAATAGAACGGAAGAGAAACAATAAAAATCTAGTAAATATATAACTGAATACATGCAACATATACCCATATAGATCATGATACTGGCCATTTAGAAGCTCACGATGTCCAGGTCACAGCCATCCGATCATGTTCCTCGGATGATCGCAGTCGATTTGCTCTGGAGAATCGGTTGATTTCGTTGTATGGTACCTTGCACCACGTGGGCTCAACGTATTTCATTTATGCTTCCTAGTACTTTCTTCCCATGCCTTGTAATCTATATGGGTATATGTTGCATGTATTCAAGTTATATATTTACTAGATTTTCATTGTTTCTCTTCCGTTCTATTTCTAGTTTTTATGTGTGTTTATTTTGAGTTACATTTATTTCGTTATTCGTTTTTACTCCAGATTCTCATTAGAAACGTTTGTTTTTGGTCGTCCATTTGTTTTTTAAACTTTGTCACTCCTGTTGTTCGTTTGCTTGATAAAGGCCTTGTTGGTCGAAACGTTACTGTATTTTGTCATTGTTTTTGTAATTTGTAAAACTACAGTACTTTGTGATTACGTATTTTAAACCATACTACAATCATTTGTGTTGTACTTCACTTGTATTGTTTACTCAGATGTTCATTAATTCACAGATGGTTGCCACAGAAGATTTTGATGAGCGGAAGAAAATCAGAGCAAGAATACGAGAAATAAGAGAAAAAGAAAGAGGTTTGTTAAATGTTGTCTTTGATTAACACCAACATTTTAGCATATTTGTTAAGAACATTATATATATATTTCACTCGCACAGTTATACGGTACAAAGTGCCTGCAAGTAATTTCTCTCCATACCGTTCTGTCCTGAGTAACTATCGCTATCTCTTCTATAAAACTGAGTCTCTCTCTAGCGCCCAGACGATGTACCAGATTTCCATAAATCTATTCATGTGGAAATCTGATTCATGCATTCTTAGCATTGGTGTGTTTTACGGCACATCTTCAGCACCATTTGAAACTCTGGTGCTTATTCTTCGGCAATGTGTCCGGTTTCAGCCAACGTTTACTTGGTTCACTCTCCGTTCTGTAGCCATCTAGTGTTTTTTACGGTGTGGGGTAGCTAGCCTCATGCCAAACTTCCTTAGTCGCCTCTTACATCATGCGTGGCAGGTAACAGCGGTTCTATTCTTTACACCCCAATTTGGGCCCCGGTAACCACTGGGGCGGAACTGAGTCTGATATGTCTTGCCTCTCTTAACAAAGTTAGTTTCAGGGTTTTCCGTGGGTGTCCTCTCGTTCTTTAACCCTTTGCCTCCCACTGCAATACCTGCTTGGTATTCTTTGATCATTTCCTCTCATTTTAAAACGGACACATTTTGATTGATTGATTGATTGATTGATTGGAATATGATCATTGCACTTCAGTGAATGATATGTGCTACAATCTCTTACTCAGAAATATATCAATGACTCCGTAAATATTATTTTTTAATGAAATATATCCAATTAAGGAGAGGAAGACCTAGAAGATGATGGGTACAAGATATCATTGACGATCTGAGAATGACTGCTGCTGACACCGGTCAACTTGCACAGAATAGAGTTTTTCAGGACTGCTGTCATGTGAGAAAAGTTCCGGAAGGGACAAGCTACTTGATGATGATGATGAATATTTCCAATGAATTTTAATCTGGATGTCTCAGGGGCGTGGAGATAATGTACTAGACTTTAGTTCAGATATTTCTCCAATGATTCTTAATCTCCGTATAAGTGAGATACAGATTTTTGCTCTATCGGAAACGGACGATAAAACGTGTTCAAGTTGAGCACGTAAAATAATCCTTCTTCCTCTTTCAACTCCCAATGGAGCACAGGTCTTCAACAAACTTCTTCCAGCTCTTCCTCTCTCCTGCCATCCCTTCCATTTCATTTTTACATACCTTTTAATATCATCCTCCAGCTCTCTTCTCCAGGTCTGTCTAGGCCTTCCCCTACTCCTCTTTTCCCTGCGGGTTCCAAAACAGTGCCTGTCTTGCAATGCTTCTGGTCAGTCTTCTCAATGTGTGTTCTATCCATCGCCAGCGTCCTTTCCTTAGCTCTTTCTCCACTGGTATCTGGTTAGTTCTTTCTCTACTGGTATCTGTTTAGCTCTTTCTCCACTGGTATCTGCTTAGTTCTTTCTCTACTGGTATCTGCTTAGTTCTTTCTCTACTGGTATCTGCTTAGTTCTTTCTCTATTGGTATCTGCTTAGTTCTTTCTCTACTGGTATCTGCTTAGCTCTTTCTCCACTGGTATCTGGTTAGTTCTTTCTCTACTGGTATCTGTTTAGCTCTTTCTCCACTGGTATCTGCTTAGTTCTTTCTCACTGGTATCTGCTTAGTTCTTTCTCTACTGGTATCTGCTTAGTTCTTTCTCTACTGGTATCTGCTTAGTTCTTTCTCCACTGGTATCTGCTTAGCTCTTTCTCCACTGGTATCTGTTAGTTCTTTCTACTGGTATCTGTTTAGTTCTTTTCTACTGGTATCGCTAGCTCTTTCTCCACTGGTATCTGGTTAGTTCTTTCTATTGGTATCTGCTTAGTTCTTTCTACACTGGTATCTGCTTAGCTCTTTCTCCACTGGTATCTGGTTAGTTCTTTCTCTACTGGTATCTGCTTAGTTCTTTCTCTACTGGTATCTGCTTAGTTCTTTCTCTACTGGTATCTGCTTAGCTCTTTCTCCACTGGTATCTGGTTAGTTCTTTCTCTACTGGTATCTGCTTAGTTCTTTCTCTACTGGTATCTGCTTAGTTCTTCTCTACTGGTATCTGCTTAGTTCTTTCTCTACTGGTATCTGCTTAGTTCTTTCTCTACTGGTATCTGCTTAGTTCTTTCTCCACTGGTATCTGTTTAGTTCTTTCTCTACTGGTATCTGTGAAGTAAAAGAAAAAGTTGAAAATCGGTAAGTTCTGGCTGCAAATTTCGTTAACCCTTTTATTCCGTTATTTATTTAACCTTCACATGCATTGATATTGCAATATAAACTGATTTAGCCTTTTATACAGACTGTGGGTCATTTTGTTCTTAATTAACCAGCCATTATATCGGCTCTTTAATTCAAGAGAAGTGATGAAATCATAGAAATGTATAGTCAACCACTATAGTTCGTTTCAAAATTCGTGATCATCTTTACCGACCGATATAAAATCATCAACTTGACAGAAATTCTTGATTTTTACTTTTTTATATAGGTAACAGTGACGACGTTCCAAAAGTATTTTTGCCCACCCAAACCTTTAGTTCTGTAAGAATTTTATTATATGTTATTACTAAATTTACCGCGATGTTGATCTGGTATACTTGTCGAAATTTTACAGTACGATTGTCAAGTTTGTCTATAACTAAGCATTTCCTTGTTCCAAATGCAATTCAGTGCAAGCCAAATCGGGAATCCCGTGGAATTAATAAATTCACAATGTTTCCTACCGACTGTCATTGGCGTATGTACGCAACATTTACTTTCATTTATAGAAGAGGAAGGTATCATTTGTTCACTATGTGACCTTTCTTTTATAATATGTAATAGGAATACGCCTTTGCAATCATTCGCCACCATTTTGTGTATTACTGTAAGTTCTAAACTTTGATTATCATTTGTTGTGCTTATGCAAAATTATATAACAAAAAAGTTTTTTGCATCAACTAAGCTACCAATTAGTTAAACATGGATTCGTAACGTCGTGAGGTATATAAGACTGCATGCAAAAAATTACTTGTATCTATCAGATAGATTTCGTACAAATTAAACCTTAGTGTGATCACGAATTTTGGAACGAACTATAATAACATCTGTTATAAGAAGGAGATCAACAAATAAACAGGATATAGATATTAAGAGATTCCGAAAAAACAAATAGACAAACACGGGACTCAAACCAAATACCCTTATTTCTGCTTAGAGAAATGTTGGACACACCTTAAGAAGAAATGATCCAAAAAAAACAAAGCAGGCATTGAAGTGGGATGCAAAGGGTTCCAGAAAGAGAGGACGACCTAGGGTTTATGTTAGTTTTATTATTTTATTATTCATTTTTACTTTCCTATGTGATACCATACATACATGTCTTTGTTCTTAAACGCCAAGTTATGACGTATCACCGCAGCTTTCCTCGGTTTTCTCCAGATCTGATCTGAACCACTCTGACCAGATCAGATTTCTAGGTTTTCGCATATCGCGGAGACCCTGAAACGAACTTTGCTGAGAGATGCAAGAAATATCAGTCACAGTTCAATGGAGGAGATTGAGTGAGTTGCCCGGGATAGAGCGGTATGGAGAGATCGCCTGCAGACCCTGTGTAACGTTTAGCGGTACGAGAGGAATTATTATTTAATTAATATCGGCTCATAAGAGTGAAAGAGTTAAATTGAAGAAGAAGAAGTGCATGTACTTCAACATTAATTGTAGCATGAAACCAGTGGCGTCTCGTGATCATTTTTGTTGGTGGGGCCAGACATTTTTCCCCGGATAAATATTGGTTTTGGGTTGCTATATTTTAATTTATAAAATAATAAATAAGGTTATACATTATTTTTGGTGGGGCCTGCCCCACTGGCCCTTAATGACGAGCCGCCACTGCATGAAACCATAAGATGTATCTCAAAATATAACTGTCTCTTAGCGGAAAATGAAGCCAGGAGGAAGCAAAGAGAGGCAGAGGCAGAGGATCAGGTGAAAAAGAAGTTTGAAAGAGCGCAGGAAGAGAAGAAGAAAAAGATGGAAGCATACAAAAAGCAAGGTCCAACACATGAAAGAGAAAGCAAGTATCATGAAGTATCTCAAAACCTCATTCAGGATAAGTTTCAGTAAGTATATATCTCATTCAGGATAAGTTTCAGTAAGTAGATATCTCATTTAGGATAAGTTTCAGTAAGTAGATATCTCATTTAGGATAAGTTTAATAAGTGTATATTTAATTAGGTTGTTTATTGTTTGGTTATCAATAAGGATGGTGTTATGTTATGGTATGTTATGTTATGTTGCACATCATGCAACTGGCATCATGTTCTGTTCCGCTGCAGCAGCCTTTAAAATCCATGTTCACGTACCATGAAGATTTATTATAGTATATCTTCTTCTACACTAAGATGACACTGTCTGATGTCAACTTAACCCTAAGTCCGAATCGCTCTAGTGTCTGAGACTCGTGCTATCACATAAAGACCTGGCTAGCATGATGTCATCGGCCCTGTCCATACCTATACTCGCTGAGTCGGTATTTTTGCAAGAAGTCAACAGGTTCGTTACCCTGCACAGATTGAACCTGTCCGTATTCTGGGCATGTAGACTAATTACTCGTGACATGGTCTGAAATTTGATATGATAATAAGATGAGTTTGTAATTGTCTTACAAGATGTGAGATGGTCAGTGATTGCTTGGTCAGACAGTGGTCAAGGATGAATGGACAAGATTATTTTATTAGAACTTAAGTTAATGTTACATTACAGAGCTGCAGAAGATGAGAAAGCAAAGAAAATGGCTGTCTACAACACTATTACAGCATCAAACACAGGACCTGATGGCGAGAAAACTACAACCACCACCACTACTAGTACTACAACACAGAAAACACCAGGTAATACTTTCATGTAGTGTGTAGTATATACACCTGTGTGTTGTCGGTGCTCGCAAGGGGAGCAAAGAGTAGTAACACTGCGACCTACAAGGCATGCTGTAAGAGGCGACTGAGGTAGAAGCCTAGGGAAGCTGTCCTAGTAAATAAAAAGCGTCAATCGGATGTGCAGGCTTACTTGTAGGCACTATGTACAATTGCTTTATAGTTGCATAACTGGCACAGCGTACAATCGATCTTAGGCTCAGATCACATACAAATCACAGAGTTGTTTAACAAGTGGTTGATATGGAGCAAATAGATTTCTTCTTCTTCTTCTTCTGCTTCTTCGAACGCTCAATATCGACCACTTGTTAAACCACTCTTTAACTAATCTGTATGTGATCTCGCTTGTGTGGTGCCTGGGCCCGCAAGAGAAGCAAAGAATAGTACCACTACAAACTACAAGGCATGTCGTAAGAGGCGACTGATGTTGAACCTAGGGAAGCTACTGTAGTAAATAAAAAGCATCGCAGAAATCGGATGTGCTAACCTACTTGTAGGAGCATAACTGACACAACGTACAATCTCTTAAGCTCAGATCGCATACAAATCACAAAGTGTGGTTAACAAGTGGTCGATATGAAGCGTTCGAAGTTCGAAGATATATGTGAACTCATTAATAAATGCATGGATCACTAGTTTAACATAACATCTCAGCGTGAATTAATAATGATCACATTCTTATTGTTATCATATTGATTTTCTGACAACAGGTGGCGCTAGTACAAGAACAGTAACTAAGAAAACTACAGAGACAACTTCTAAAGGATTTGGTGGAGTTGCTTATGGGAAACCCGGAAGTAAGTTAGTAGAACCACAGTCAACTTTAAATTAGGCCATATAACTCACCGGATAAACCCTGACCTAGTTTGAGTTGGGGTGCTGAATTTTATATATGTTTGATAGAACACTGCAAGCTTTTTTGCAATTATATGAGTAATTTATTGATGAAAAATATTAATAATACTGATATTCCTTGAAATTTGCATCTTAAAATTGGCAAATGGCGTCAATTTTAAGATGCAAACACGTCACCATGAACACAAAAAAGAGCAATGCTCAACACAATCTTTCTCCCACATTATGTTACCAGTGCCAAACCTGGACGCTGACAACAAACGATAGAAGAAAACTAGACACAACAGAGATGAAGTGTCTACGCAGAATGCTGGTGTAACAAGAAGAGACCGGTTGAGAAATGAAGACATCAGGAAAAAAGTGGGTACAACATCAGTACTAGACTTCATCAAGAAACAACAAATTAAATGGTTCGGCCACGTAAGCAGATTACCATCAGACAGTGCACCTCAAAGAGCAATGCTGCTCCGATACAATGGGTACAAAGCAAAAGGCCGGCCACGCAAAAGATGAACCTCAGAGATAACAGAGGCGACGAAAGAGACTATTTACAAAGCGCATACTAGGGCCCGTTTTAGAAATCTCTTCCTGACCTGACGCTGTGAGGCATACAGGATTCGAGAAAGAAAGAAAGATATTCCTTATTGTTTAACTGAACTTGTTGCATATTATAACCTTGATTTAGCATGTTGTGTTGATTTTAAAATGATTTCGTCTATATACAACAACACTGGAATGCGTGGTCAAGTGACGGTCGGTGTCCTATTTCTTAGAATTTTTACCTGAATCCGCTGGTGATATGAATTTATAGTTGGCTGTGGTAGAAGATAGCATACTTATTCTTGTTGTCTTACAGGATGGGTAACACGTATTTGAACAAAATAACTAAGGTTTATTATTCATTTTTAAACATATGTCGCCTGAGTGGTCCGGGGCCCTGCAAGGAAGCAAGAATAGTACCACTGCAACCTACAATGCATGTCGTAAGAGGCTTCTGGTGTAGGCCCTATGGATGCTACCTAGTAAATAAAAGCAGCGCAGGAATTGAATGTGCTGGCCTACTTGTGGACGCATAACTGACACAATGTACAATCGCTTTTAGGCTCAGATCACATACAAATCACACAGAGTGGTTGACAAGTGGTCGATGTGGAGCGTTTGAAGAAGAAGAAGAAGAAGAAAAACACATGAAAACTAGGGAGAAAAAGATCATTTTTGTCAAGAGCTCAAGTCAAGAGTTTATCATTTTCAGTCCTCGTCGGGCACAAGAGCATTTAATAAAGAGACACACAATTTACAATCAATTCGATTTTGTGTCTTTCAACCTCAAACTTAGTCATAAGCATGTCTTTGAGATCTGTCTCAAACTTAGTCATAAGCATGTCTTTCAACCTCAAACTTAGTCATAAGCATGTCTTTGAGATCTGTCTCAAACGTTTTTTTCTCCTTTTACACCCTATGCCTCCTTTTTTCGCCCTCTGTGCGGTGTCCACTGTTTTGCATGACATGGACACCTTTCTTTTCTCATCCCGAAGGTATGTCTAATTTATCACCATCAACCTGCTCCCTTGCAGGTCGGTTGGGGACAGCCAAAGGCTAACGGAGAGCGAACCCAGTAAACGCTGGCTAAAACCGGACACATCGCTGAAGGATAAGCACCAGCGCTCCAAATGACGCTGAAAATGTGACGAAACCCGCCCATTCTTCTTCTTTGCGTTCGTTCTTTACGACCAATTTTAATCACTCTTTGTGATATGTTTGATCTTTGCCAAGAACACGTATACGTTGCACATTGGTTTGGTAGGCCCCTAAACGCATAGACTTCTACATGTTTAGGACATGTGCATCCTGATTTCATCCAAACCTCCTTAGTCGCCTTTTACGACATGCGTGGCAGGTAACAGTGATTCTATTCTTTACACCCCAAATGTGGGCCCCGGTAATCACTCGGGCGAACCCGCCCATGAAGGCATAAATCAGATTTCCACATGAATAAAACCCAAACAAATGTGTTGCAGAATTTATGGGGAAATCTGGTACATCAGTCGGTGATCGCGAGAGAGAGAGAGAGGGAGAGAGAGAGAGAGAGAGAGATATCGCCATCTTCTTTATCCTATGTCTTTATTAATGTCTACCAAACCATTTATTTCTGATGACTTTACTACAACCAAAAAAAAAGATGGTCTTGTCTTGACTACATGCAGTCTCACTATGGAAATCATGGCAGTAACTAACAGGATGGTCTGGCTGGAATCACAGACTTTTATCCGTGCATGTTTTCTCAGTGACTCAATGAATATGCTCAGGAAGATTGAAACATGCTGGACTCGGAGACATTGGATGGAGTCACATACTTGTATCCATGTATGTTTTCTCAGTGACTCAATGAATATGCTCAGGAAGATTGAAACATGCTGGACTCGGACATGGGATGAGTCACATCTGTATCCATGTATGTTTCTCAGTGACTCAATGAATATGCTCAGAAGATGAAACATGCTGGACTGAGCATTGGATGAGTCTAAAGAGGTCTACGGTGACAAAATTCAGCTCGAAAACAAGCAGGTGTACGGGGAAATGAACGTACCGATGTGCTTGCAGATATGGCTGCTGTGAAAGTGGGCAAGCAATGAACTAGGCTGATATTTTAAATCTCCTATGGGAGGAAGGATGTTTAAATGATTCAAGTAATAGTGATGAATCTACAACATTAACCAGACTGCAAGAATTCCAAGTCAAGTGTGGTGTAGTCGATAAGAACACTATACTGGTAGTCAAACAAAATAGTAAACCAAAAAGAACCGGTGTCGTTGTCGCACCATGAGACATACTGAGGAATCAGACTGAGGATAGTGTCGATTGAGTTTATTGTAACTAAATAAGTGAGATGATCCGACAACTACTAAGAACATAGAGGGCGGGTTACTAGTAACCACCCGCCTGAGAGGAATCAGTAAAATGTGATTGTGTGATGACAAAACGAGAGATACTAAGAAGATGAAGGGAGTTGAAATAAACTAACAGACGGTACATATGGATAATTGGTTCAATGTCAGTAATATGATCGACAACTAACTAAACTGAGAGACATACTGAAAGGAGATCGGAGCAGTTATGGAATAATGGTTAAGATGGCAGTGATGATGATCCGACAACTAAACTAAACTGAGACATACTGAGAGAATCGGAGCAGTTATGGAATATTGGTTCATGTCAGTATGATGATCCGACAACTAAGCTAAACTGATAAATAAGAATCGGAGAGTTATGAAAAGTTGGTTCATGTAGTTTGATGATCGACAACTAAACTAAGAGGCTAGAGAATAGACTACGGCAGTGAATAATGGAGATCGACATATGAATATGGTTCAAGTGCAGTTATGATGATCCGACAACTAAACTAAACTGAGTAACTGAGAGATCGGAGCAGTTATGGAATAATTGGTTCAATGTGAGTATGATGATCCGACAACTAAACTAAATTTAAAAAAAAAGCTTTCGAATAATATAAAAAATGAATCACTATTTTAAGAAATCTAACCTGAGCAAGTGATCATAAATAAGAAAAGGAATCAAATAAATAGCATGCAGGTGAAGATAAATTTAACTTCAGAACATAATTTTTTTAACTTTGAGGAAGTCATAGAAGTCAAAACGTTGACCTATATTCTAATTTTTTTCAATTTTTTTTCATTTTACCTACCTTTTATTTGTTTTCCTTTCCTTTTTGGCGCAAAAACTGTAGCTAGTTTTTGTACACATTTGTTTGCTATTACTGCAGACTTAAAATTATATTTGGTACACTTGTCTTTCTTTCCTCCAATCCTGTTTTTGCCTCACAAAAGATAAGAAGAAATTTCTAGAACGAGTCCTTGTGTGCGCTTCATAAATGTTGCCTTTCGTCGCCTCTGTTATCTCTGAGTTTCATCTTTTGCGAGGACGGCCTTTTGCTTTGTATCCATTGAATAGGAGTAACATTGCTCTTTGAGGTGCACTGTCTGTTGGTAATCTGCTTATGTGGCCGAATCATTTAATTTGTTGTTTCTTGATAAAGTTCAGTACTGATACTGTACCAACTTTTTCCTGTCTTCATTTCTCAACCGGTCTCTTCTTGTTATCCCCAGCATTCTGCGTAGACACTTCATCTCTGTCGTGACTAGTTTCTTCTATCATTTGATGTTAGCGTCCAGGTTTGGCCCTGCTAGCATAATGTGGGAGAAAGATTGTGTCGTGACTAGTTTTCTTCTATCATTGATGTCAGTGTCCATGTTTGGCCCTGCTAGCATAATGTGGGGAGAAAGATTGTGTCGTGACTAGTTTTCTTCTATCATTGATGTCAGTGTCCATGTTTGGCACTGCTAGCATAATGTGGGAGAAGATTGTGTCGTGACTAGTTTTCTACTATCATTGATGTCAGTGTCCATGTTTGGCACTGATAGCATAATGTGGGGAGAAAGATTGTGTCGTGACTAGTTTTCTACTATCATTGATGTCAGTGTCCATGTTTGGCATTGCTAGCATAATGTGGGGAGAAAGATTGTGTCGTGACTAGTTTTCTACTATCATTGATGTCAGTGTCCATGTTTGGCACTGATAGCATAATGTGGGGAGAAAGATTGTGTCGTGACTAGTTTTCTACTATCATTGATGTCAGTGTCCATGTTTGGCATTGCTAGCATAATGTGGGGAGAAAGATTGTGTCGTGACTAGTTTTCTACTATCATTGATGTCAGTGTCCATGTTTGGCACTGCTAGCATAATGTGGGGAGAAAGATTGTGTCGTGACTAGTTTTCTACTATCATTGATGTCAGTGTCCATGTTTGGCATTGCTAGCATAATGTGGGGAGAAAGATTGTGTCGTGACTAGTTTTCTACTATCATTGATGTCAGTGTCCATGTTTGGCACTGCTAGCATAATGTGGGGAGAAAGATTGTGTCGTGACTAGTTTTCTACTATCATTGATGTCAGTGTCCATGTTTGGCACTGATAGCATAATGTGGGGAGAAAGACTGTGTCGTGACTAGTTTTCTACTATCATTGATGTCAGTGTCCATGTTTGGCACTGCTAGCATAATGTGGGGAGAAAGATTGTGTCGTGACTAGTTTTCTACTATCATTGATGTCAGTGTCCATGTTTGGCACTGCTAGCATAATGTGGGGAGAAAGATTGTGTCGTGACTAGTTTTCTTCTATCATTGATGTCAGTGTCCATGTTTGGCATTGCTAGCATAATGTGGGGAGAAAGATTGTGTCGTGACTAGTTTTCTACTATCATTGATGTCAGTGTCCATGTTTGGCACTGCTAGCATAATGTGGGGAGAAAGATTGTGTCGTGACTAGTTTTCTACTATCATTGATGTCAGTGTCCATGTTTGGCACTGCTAGCATAATGTGGGGAGAAAGATTGTGTCGTGACTAGTTTTCTACTATCATTGATGTCAGTGTCCATGTTTGGCATTGCTAGCATAATGTGGGGAGAAAGATTGTGTCGTGACTAGTTTTCTACTATCATTGATGTCAGTGTCCATGTTTGGCACTGATAGCATAATGTGGGGAGAAAGACTAAACTTGTACAATAGTCAAGTAGCTCTTCTCCTTCGAACGCTCCATAACGACCATTTGTTAAAGCACTCTTTGTGATTTGTATGTGATTGTACGTTATGCCAGTTATGCGTCTACAAGGAGACCAGCATATCCAATTTCTGCGGTGCTTTTTATTTACTAGGGTAGCTTCCCTACCTCAGACGCCTCTTACGACATGCCTTGTAGGTCGCAGTGTTAGTATTCTATGCTCCCCTTGCAAGCCCAGCAACACACACGACAGTGAAGTAGTTCAACTTTGTGTACAATTCTGGAGGAAATGATATTAATAGTTTTATGATATCCATAATTTATTACATCCATAATTTATGACATCCATAATTTATGACATCCATAATTTATGACATCCATAATTTATGACATCCATAATTTATGACATCCATAATTTATGACATCCGTAATTTATGTCATCCATAATTTATTATATCCATAATTTATTATATCCATAATTTATGACATCCATAATTTATGACATCCATCATTTATATTTCCATTTTAAATTTCTTATTTAGACAAAGCTCCTGGAAACAAGGATAGCTTAACTGTTAATCAACAAGCTGATGATGCTAACCTCAGTTCACCTGCTAAATCTAAGTATGCCTGACTTCGTTTTTTTCATTGTTGTTTATATGTCTGTAGCTCAAGCGGTAGTGAGCTCGATCACGAACCAAGCGTACCTGGTTCAAGCCCACGGTGGGCAAGTTTGAAAGCAAATTCGTTTCCATGGGATTTTACAAACGGTAAAAATAGACCTCACCGTTCAGAAAGCAATGGCAAAATACTGAACGTATAACTGGTGCCTAGAAAATCAACGACTCGTTTACTGTTGTTCATGGCTACGTCCTTTGGGATATGCCACAATTTACATTTTATGTACTTTTATTGTAGTTGTTATTATTATTATGGCAGTCATCTTCTTCTTCTTCGGGCGTTCCATATCGACCATATATTAACCACTCTGTGTGATCTGTATGTGATCTGAGCCTAAGAGTGACTGTATACTGTACCAATTATGCGCCTACAAGTAGGCCAGCACATCATATTTCTGCGACGCTTTTTATTTACTAGTTTAGCTTTCCTAAGTTCCTACCTCAGTCGTCTCTTACGACATACCTTGTATGTCGTAGTGGTACTATTCTTTGCTTCCCTTGAGGGCCCCGGCCACACACGGATAGTAAAAAGTTCTGAAGACGGAGTTATCTGTAGAAACTTAAACATAATTTCTTTGCAATTACATATATCGAAAATGATTAATGTTCAGACTTTAAAAATATTTAACTGTAAAAAAAATATTTTGAAGTAAATTAAATGAGAAGTTTATATAAACAAACCGTTTATATGTCCTGGCAAGAATTATACACGCTTATCAGTTCTGGAATGTTAATGAACTGGAGGAGTTGAAGAAAGTAAATGCCATACCGTAAGTTTACAGAGATTAGGAGTAGAATAGCTCAAGAAAAAAACAGCTTTTATGAAAATGAAAAACGCACTATCAGTGAATTCACTACCAATGACACTGCAGAAACGAGTACTCCAGTGTTATATTCTTCTTCTTCTTCTTTGTGTTTGTTCTTTACGACCAATCTTAATCACTCTTTGTGATATGTTTGATCTTTCCCAAAGAATGTGTATACGTTGCACATTGGTTTGGTAGGCCCTAAACGCATAGACTTCTATACGTTTAGGACACATACATCTGATTTCATCCACACCTCCTTAGTCGCCTCTTACGACATGCGTGGCAGGTAAAGTGGTTTATTCTTTACACCCACATTTGGGCCCCGTAACCACTCAGGCCCCGTAACCACTCAGGCCCGTAACCACTCAGGCCCCGGTAACCACTCAGGCCCCGGGTAACCACTCAGGCCCCTAGTAACCATTCAGGCCCCGGTAACCACTCGGCCCCGTAACTATTCAGGCCCCGGTAACCACTCAGGCTCCGGTAACCACTCGGACCCCGGTAACCACTCAGGCCCCGGTAACCACTCGGACCCCGGTAACCACTCAGGCCCCGGTAACCACTCGGGCCTCGGTAACCATTCAGGCCCCGGTAACCACTCAGGCCCCGGTAACCACTCAGGCCCCGGTAACCACTCGGACCCCGGTAACCACTCGGACCCCGGTAGCCACTCAGGCCCCGGTAACCACTCAGGCCCCGGTAACCACTCAGGCGAGGGCGCAGTGTTATATTGAATCAATACTCATCCGTGTGGTGTCGGGGCTCGCAAGGAGCAAGAATAGTACCACTGCGACCTACAAGGCATGTCGAAAGAAGCGACTGAGGTAGGGGTCTAGTGAAGCTACCCTAGTAAATAAAAAAGCAGCGCAGAAATTGGATATGCTGGCCTACTTGTAGGCGCATAACTGACACATGGTACAATCGGTCTTAGGCTCAGATCACATACAAATCACACAGAGTGGTTGATATATGGAGAGTTCAAGGTAGAAGAAGAATGCCCAAGAGAAAGCAGCTTCTACGAAAATGAAAAACACAGTATGCGTGAATTCATTACCGATGACACTGCGAAAACAGTACTCAGTGCTATATTGATCCAATACTTATGTATAGCAGCGAATCATGGACAATGAACAAACAATCAATAAGATCATTGGAAGCCACAGGGATGTAGTTTTACAGAAGAATGCTGAAAATGCCATGGACAGCTATAAAAACAAATGAGGAGGTTTTAAATCAGGCCTGCACACAAAGAAACCTCATCAAAAGAATAAGAATCCGACAATCAAAGTTCTTCGGGTATATAATGCGAAGAGAAGGTTTAATACATTTGGTAACAACAGGTAAAATTCAGGGAAGGAGAGATCGCGGAAGACAGAGGGAGAAGATGTTAGATGGTCTGACATCGTGGTTCGACAGAAGATCGACATCAGAACTGACTATCTGCACGAAGGAGAGAAGGTTGTGGAGAGACATAATCGCCTATGCCAACAGACATGGCACTTGATTGATTGAAATTTACAGAACAAACTTGGTCAAGTTGTTACCAGATAAGAAAGTGATCTAGCTCATTTTAATAGGAAAATTGTTTGCTGTAAGACTGAAAAAAATATCGAGTTTGAAATGGACTTCAGTTACCTCTGAAGTCGGAAAAGTCCAGCCTGTATGGCGGGGGGCGCTGATAATAAGGAAAGCATACCTTCACTCAAAAATCAGTCAGTAGCTGCGCCAGAATTAATAGCGAGAGAAAACGAAGAGAAGAAGAAGAAGAAGTAGACTACAGTAAAACTGATTACCAATGATGAAAGATGAACATAAATTTAACCCAATCCATACCGTTAACCGTTATAGGGGCGTACAAATTTCCGCTAATCACACCACCAACCACTATAGTGACTTTTCACATAGAACTCTTTCTCTTTGTACTTATATTTCCTAGTTGTTATCATAACTATATATAATAAAATAATGTATATATTAATAATATATTAAACAGTGAGGATGTCTATAGCTAAGAGGTAGTGCGCTCGGTTACAGCCTAGCGTACCGGTTCAAACTCTGCGGCAGGCAATTTGAAAGCAAATTCGCATCCGTGCATTGTTACGAACTATAAAAATAGACCCCACTGTTGAGAAAGCAATGGCAAACTACTGAACGTATAAGTGGTGCCTAGAAAATCAACAACTAGTTTGCTGTGGTTGATGACTAAGTTATGTGAAGGATATTCCAAGATTTTTATCTCATATTAAACGGTAATAAAACAAACTAAGGAGCCCTTTTCGTACCACGTGGTCTATTGGGGAATTCGGTGATAGACCAGTATTTTGTCATTCACCAACAGTACAAGACACAAAGATCAAGATGAAAGTGAAAAGACAGATGATAAAAGTATTTTATACCAACACTTTGTTACCAGTGCAAATTTAGTCTCTTACAGCAACACATCACAAAAGCTCACCACGTGTGAAATGAAATGCTTGAGGAAGGCAGTGGAAGTCACCAGGAAAGATAGACTACGAAATGAGGACATCAGAAGCAGAGTGGGCATAACTCATGCACCGAATACATCGAAAGACAACAAATGCAGTGGTTTGGACATTTATGAGAATGAAATACAACCAACCACCAATAACAGCATACAATAAAAAGAGAACAGGTACTAGAGCTAAGGAAGACCAAGAAAATATGGATAGACAATATCAAGACCACACTACAACACAACAAGGCACTCATCTAGCTCTAGAACGAATTAAAGCTTCCATCCTAGCAACTGCAGAGTGGACAACCAACTACATCTTCCACCTGGGAATAGATAATAGATAGACAGTACAAGATCAACATCATGAGCACCATCTTGTCTGGTACCCAACTGAAGCTGTGTCGACATAAGCACCATCTTATCTGGTACCCAACTGAAGCTGTGTCGACATAAGCACCATCTTGTCTGGTACCCAACTGAAGCTGTGTCGACATGAGCACCATCTTGTCTGGTACCCAACTGAAGCTGTGTCGACATAAGCACCATCTTGTCTGGTACCCAACTGAAGCTGTGCCGACATGAACACCATCTTGTCTGGTACCCAACTGAAGCTGTGTCGACATAAGCACCATCTTGTCTGGTACCCAACTGAAGCTGTGTCGACATGAGCACCATCTTGTCTGGTACCCAACTGAAGCTGTGTCGACATAAGCACCATCTTGTCTGGTACCCAACTGAAGCTGTGTCGACATGAGCACCATCTTGTCTGGTACCCAACTGAAGCTGTGTCGACATAAGCACCATCTTGTCTGGTACCCAACTGAAGCTGTGTCGACATGAGCACCATCTTGTCTGGTACCCAACTGAAGCTGTGTCGACATGAGCACCATCTTGTCTGGTACCCAACTGAAGCTGTGTCGACATGAGCACCATCTTGTCTGGTACCCAACTGAAGCTGTGTCGACATGAGCACCATCTTGTCTGGTACCCAACTGAAGCTGTGTCGACATGAGCACCATCTTGTCTGGTACCCAACTGAAGCTGTGTCGACATGAGCACCATCTTGTCTGGTACCCAACTGAAGCTGTGTCGACATGAGCACCATCTTGTCTGGTACCCAACTGAAGCTGTGTCGACATGAGCACCATCTTGTCTGGTACCCAACTGAAGCTGTGTCGACATGAGCACCATCTTGTCTGGTACCCAACTGAAGCTGTGTCGACATGGGCACCATCTTGTCTGGTACCCAACTGAAGCTGTGCCGACATGCACCATCTTGTCTGGTACCCAACTGAAGCTGTGTCGACATAAGCACCATCTTGTCTGGTACCCAACTGAAGCTGTGTCGACATGAGCACCATCTTGTCTGGTACCCAACTGAAGCTGTGTCGACATAAGCACCATCTTGTCTGGTACCCAACTGAAGCTGTGTCGACATGAGCACCATCTTGTCTGGTACCCAACTGAAGCTGTGTCGACATGAGCACCATCTTGTCTGGTACCCAACTGAAGCTGTGTCGACATAAGCACCATCTTGTCTGGTACCCAACTGAAGCTGTGTCGACATGAGCACCATCTTGTCTGGTACCCAACTGAAGCTGTGTCGACATTAGCACCATCTTGTCTGGTACCCAACTGAAGCTGTGTCGACATGAGCACCATCTTGTCTGGTACCCAACTGAAGCTGTGTCGACATAAGCACCATCTTGTCTGGTACCCAACTGAAGCTGTGTCGACATGAGCACCATCTTGTCTGGTACCCAACTGAAGCTGTGTCGACATGAGCACCATCTTGTCTGGTACCCAACTGAAGCTGTGTCGACATGAGCACCATCTTGTCTGGTACCCAACTGAAGCTGTGTCGACATAAGCACCATCTTGTCTGGTACCCAACTGAAGCTGTGTCGACATGAGCACCATCTTGTCTGGTACCCAACTGAAGCTGTGTCGACATAAGCACCATCTTGTCTGGTACCCAACTGAAGCTGTGTCGACATGAGCACCATCTTGTCTGGTACCCAACTGAAGCTGTGTCGACATGAGCACCATCTTGTCTGGTACCCAACTGAAGCTGTGTCGACATGAGCACCATCTTGTCTGGTACCCAACTGAAGCTGTGTCGACATGAGCACCATCTTGTCTGGTACCCAACTGAAGCTGTGCCGACATGAACACCATCTTGTCTGGTACCCAACTGAAGCTGTGTCGACATAAGCACCATCTTGTCTGGTACCCAACTGAAGCTGTGTCGACATAAGCACCATCTTGTCTGGTACCCAACTGAAGCTGTGTCGACATGAGCACCATCTTGTCTGGTACCCAACTGAAGCTGTGTCGACATAAGCACCATCTTGTCTGGTACCCAACTGAAGCTGTGTCGACATGAGCACCATCTTGTCTGGTACCCAACTGAAGCTGTGTCGACATGAGCACCATCTTGTCTGGTACCCAACTGAAGCTGTGTCGACATGAGCACCATCTTGTCTGGTACCCAACTGAAGCTGTGTCGACATAAGCACCATCTTGTCTGGTACCCAACTGAAGCTGTGTCGACATAAGCACCATCTTGTCTGGTACCCAACTGAAGCTGTGTCGACATTAGCACCATCTTGTCTGGTACCCAACTGAAGCTGTGTCGACATGAGCACCATCTTGTCTGGTACCCAACTGAAGCTGTGTCGACATGAGCACCATCTTGTCTGGTACCCAACTGAAGCTGTGTCGACATGAGCACCATCTTGTCTGGTACCCAACTGAAGCTGTGTCGACATGAGCACCATCTTGTCTGGTACCCAACTGAAGCTGTGTCGACATGAGCACCATCTTGTCTGGTACCCAACTGAAGCTGTGTCGACATGAGCACCATCTTGTCTGGTACCCAACTGAAGCTGTGTCGACATGAGCACCATCTTGTCTGGTACCCAACTGAAGCTGTGTCGACATGAGCACCATCTTGTCTGGTACCCAACTGAAGCTGTGTCGACATGAGCACCATCTTGTCTGGTACCCAACTGAAGCTGTGTCGACATGAGCACCATCTTGTCTGGTACCCAACTGAAGCTGTGTCGACATAAGCACCATCTTGTCTGGTACCCAACTGAAGCTGTGTCGACATGAGCACCATCTTGTCTGGTACCCAACTGAAGCTGTGTCGACATAAGCACCATCTTGTCTGGTACCCAACTGAAGCTGTGTCGACATGAGCACCATCTTGTCTGGTACCCAACTGAAGCTGTGTCGACATGAGCACCATCTTGTCTGGTACCCAACTGAAGCTGTGTCGACATGAGCACCATCTTGTCTGGTACCCAACTGAAGCTGTGTCGACATGAGCACCATCTTGTCTGGTACCCAACTGAAGCTGTGTCGACATGAGCACCATCTTGTCTGGTACCCAACTGAAGCTGTGTCGACATGAGCACCATCTTGTCTGGTACCCAACTGAAGCTGTGTCGACATGAGCACCATCTTGTCTGGTACCCAACTGAAGCTGTGTCGACATGAGCACCATCTTGTCTGGTACCCAACTGAAGCTGTGTCGACATGAGCACCATCTTGTCTGGTACCCAACTGAAGCTGTGTCGACATGAGCACCATCTTGTCTGGTACCCAACTGAAGCTGTGTCGACATGAGCACCATCTTGTCTGGTACCCAACTGAAGCTGTGTCGACATGAGCACCATCTTGTCTGGTACCCAACTGAAGCTGTGTCGACATTAGCACCATCTTGTCTGGTACCCAACTGAAGCTGTGTCGACATAAGCACCATCTTGTCTGGTACCCAACTGAAGCTGTGTCGACATGAGCACCATCTTGTCTGGTACCCAACTGAAGCTGTGTCGACATGAGCACCATCTTGTCTGGTACCCAACTGAAGCTGTGTCGACATGAGCACCATCTTGTCTGGTACCCAACTGAAGCTGTGTCGACATGAGCACCATCTTGTCTGGTACCCAACTGAAGCTGTGTCGACATAAGCACCATCTTGTCTGGTACCCAACTGAAGCTGTGTCGACATAGCACATCTTGTCTGGTACCCAACTGAAGCTGTGTCGACATGAGCACCATCTTGTCTGGTACCCAACTGAAGCTGTGTCGCATAGCACCATCTGTCTGGTACCCAACTGAAGCTGTGTCGACATTAGCACCATCTTGTCTGGTACCCAACTGAAGCTGTGTCGACATAAGCACCATCTTGTCTGGTACCCAACTGAAGCTGTGTCGACATGAGCACCATCTTGTCTGGTACCAACTGAAGCTGTGTCGACAGGCACCATCTTGTCTGGTACCCAACTGAAGCTGTGTCGACATTAGCACCATCTTGTCTGGTACCCAACTGAAGCTGTGTCGACATGAGCACCATCTTGTCTGGTACCCAACTGAAGCTGTGTCGACATGAGCACCATCTTGTCTGGTACCCAACTGAAGCTGTGTCGACATGAGCACCATCTTGTCTGGAACCCAACTGAAGCTGTGTCGACATGAGCACCATCTTGTCTGGTACCCAACTGAAGCTGTGTCGACAGACACCATCTTGTCTGGTACCCAACTGAAGCTGTGTCGACATGAGCACCATCTTGTCTGGTACCCAACTGAAGCTGTGTCGACATAGCACCATCTTGTCTGGTACCCAACTGAAGCTGTGTTGACATGAGCACCATCTTGTCTGGTACCCAACTGAAGCTGTGTCGACATGAGCACCATCTTGTCTGGTACCCAACTGAAGCTGTGTCGACATAAGCACCATCTTGTCTGGTACCCAACTGAAGCTGTGTCGACATGAGCACCATCTTGTCTGGTACCCAATGAAGCTGTTCGACATAGCACCATCTTGTCTGGTACCCAACTGAAGCTGTGTCGACATCGAGCACCATCTTGTCTGGTACCAACTGAAGTGTGTCGACTAGCACCATCTTGTCTGGTACCACTGAAGTTGTGTCGACTGAGCACCATCTTGTCTGGTACCCAACTGAAGTGTGTCGACATGAGCACCATCTTGTCTGGTACCACTGAAGCTGTGTCGATCAGGCACCATCTTGTCTGGTACCCAACTGAAGCTGTCGACATGCACCATCTTGTCTGGTACCAACTGAAGCTTGTCGACATGAGCACCATCTTGTCTGGTACCCAACTGAAGCTGTGTCGACATGAGCACCATCTTGTCTGGTACCCAACTGAAGCTGTGTCGACATAAGCACCATCTTGTCTGGTACCCAACTGAAGCTGTGTCGACATGAGCACCATCTTGTCTGGTACCCAACTGAAGTGTGTCGACATAGCACCATCTTGTCTGGTACCCAACTGAAGCTGTGTCGACATAGCACCATCTTGTTCTGGTACCCAACTGAAGCTATGTCGACATGAGCACCATCTTGTCTGGTACCCAACTGAAGCTGTGTCGACATAAGCACCATCTTGTCTGGTACCCAACTGTGCTGTGTCGACATAGGCACCATCTTGTCTGGTACCCAACTGAAGCTTGTCGACATAGCACCATCTTGTCTGGTACCCAACTGAAGCTATGTCGACATAAGCACCATCTTGTCTGGTACCCAACTGAAGCTGTGTCGACATAAGCACCATCTTGTCTGGCATCAACTGAGCTGTGTCACTGAGATCCGTTATGGCTGAAAATTCAATTCTCATTGTGATTCAACTCGACCCACGACAAGAAGCGCGTGCACTAATCAATACAGAGATATGAGCTTTCCTATGCGCCTACATCAGTTCCTCTTCACACAGCCTTTAAAGTAACATGTACTATGTCTTTGCTCCTTCAAGCCTCGACAGGTGAGCCGAGTAATAACGTCAGGTTCGTAATCAAAACTAACAAAAATAACCATTAACTCTTAGTCGTTTTTCCTAGAGGACTGGTTCGAAGTCCGTCTGCAATCAGGACATGTTGTTGAGCTGGACAAGGCAATGACGAAAGGATATCAGGTATTATCAGCTAAGGGGACTGCCTGAGAGTGTGATAGACTCGGCCTGTTAGCTGTGGACGCCTCATAGCTCAGGTTCGACCCTGTCCGGCATTTGTCAGAGTCCCCTGATCTTACTCAGGACGATAACGTGAGTACCTCGAAAGTCGAGAAAATCTGCCTGTATGGCGAGGAATACTAATACGAGTACATTGAGCACGGCTGCCAGTGTAAATAATTTACAATTGCTGCTGCCATTGTAGAAATTGGAAAAACGGATTTTCCCCAAAATCAGTTTCAAGATGAAACTTCGTCTGAGTTGAAAGGGACGAAAATAAAAAAGAAGAAAGCAGCAGGTTCCTCCACGGATCGGTTTTTTTTTTTTAAATATGACTTCTTCTTTCAATCTCTCTGTCTTCTTCTTCTTCTCGTTCGCTGATGTTCAATGTCTACACAATGAGTAAGGTTCTCTGGGTGTATGTTGTTGTGTTTGTTAGTTCATCAAGGCTTCCAAACAGCTTCCATCTCACTGTGTATTGCTTGTTTAAAGCTTTGCTAAAATATGGACTGGGAATGAGGTCTGTCTTCATCTCTTCATGTAGAGTATCCTATGAACATCACACTCATTATAGTCCATCTGAAAAACTTTGAATTTTTAGCCAGTTCTCTCGCCATCTCCATCGTCATGCTTAAGATTTCTTTAATGTTCTGTTGCCACCACCGACTATACAGGAGACTTTTTCTGCACACTATCTTCTTCTTCTTCGAACGCTCCATTTCGACTACTAGTTAACCACTCTGTGTGCTTTGTATGTGATCTGAGAATAAGAGCGATTGTACGTTGTCCCAGTTATGCACCTACAAGTAGGCCAGCATGTCCGATTTCTGCGCTGCTTTTTATTTTCTAGAGTAGCATCCCTTGGGCCTACATCATTCACCTCTTACGACATGCATTGTAGGTCGCGGTGGTACTATTCTTTGCTTCCCTTGCGAGCCTCGGCACCACACGGGCGTCGCACATTTGAATTCCGACGTAGTCAGAGCGACTAAAATGTTACCTCTGACTGAATTTTGCGTGAAGTCATGCTTTTCTTATCATAAATATCTTTCGTCATTCAGGCGAGCTTTAATCCGACTTCTGGTGTACTTGTAATTTAGATCTTTCAAGTCAAGGATCCAGAGGGAGACCTGTAGTCCAACCGCTTTAATCAGACTTCTGATGTACTTGTAATTTAGATCTCTAAGTCAAGGATCAGGAGACCTGTAGTCCAGCCGAGTACTGTATACACACGGAAAAATGTTTTAGACTTCGCTATCGGCGGGCTCACCCGTGTGTTGTCGGTACTCGCACGGGGAGCAAAGAATAGTAACACTGTGACCTACAGTAAGAGGCGACTGAGGTAGGTCGCAGTGTTACCATTCTTTGCTCCCCTTGTGAGCCCGGCAACACACGGGTGCCCTCTGTCAGTGACGTTCATTTCATTGTTTTCTATGATATCCTTTCTTTCTTAAACCCTTTAACTCCCATTGATCTCTGAACAGTTATTACTAGTGATATACCTATATACTAACATGGGGCTCTGTGGTTCAGTTGTTAAGCCATTACATTGCGTTTCGAATGGCGTGGGTTCAAATCTGAAATAATTTGTGTCCAGAGATTTTTTGGATTGCTGCCAGAGCTACGGAGTTCGTACTTTTTGTCAACACTTTAGGCAGGTGGCGTGCAATTTATACTGAGAGGAACCGAGTCATATCAGGTAAAACCCAGTGCAATCCTGCGTCTTTAGACAATTTATATATGATATAAATTCCATTGGAAATGAAAAGAGGAAGATAGAAGAGATAATAAATTTGGGGATCTCTGTGACGTAGAGAGTTAGATGCTCACCTCTCATTCCAAAGGTACTCGGTTCGCTCCAGAGATCCTGATCTCAGTGTAGGTGAGATCAAGTTTCTAGTCCTATCGGAGACGGACGATAAAACGTAGATCCTGTGTTGAAATTAAGCATGTAAAGGAACAGTTGGCAGTTGAAAATCGAGATGAACAGGTCGAAAAACCGCTGCCTGAGCCAAATACCACTTTAAAAATGTAATAATAAAATTCCAATAAAATATTTTCCCCATCTTCTAAATTACATCGGAGACCCTCGCTGCTGCCCGAGTTCGTGCACTGCCGTTGAGATCTTCCTGTGTAAGAAAGAGATCGGTGCACATATGGTTACTCACCGAAGTGAAATGATAATGCGTAATCAATAATCATAACTTAACAATAATTATCAGTATTATTGGTATTGTTACTAAACTGACGTCATTGCACCGGCAGACATAGTGCTCAGTCTCCAACGATATCAAGTATGCATTGTGGTCCTGCTCTCCTTCTGAACTTGGTTCCCATGACAGCAGTCCTGTAAAACTCTCAGTTCTGTGCAAGTTGACCAGCGTCAGCAGCAGTCATTCTCAGATTGTCAATGACATCTTGCACCCATCGTCTTCTAGGTTTTCCTCTCATTCTTCTTCCAGGCACCATTCCTTCCAAAATTACTTTCTCTAGGCACTAATGTGGTTTGATGTGTCCGAAATATTTAATTTGCCTTGATGTTATGCTCTTTAATAGTCAACTCTCTTTAATATCAAGCTGTTGCAGAACATAAGCGTTTGTTCTTTTCTCTGTCCATGATATTCTAAGTACTCTTCTATAGCATTAACATTCAAATACATTAATGATCATTTCTGCCGCTTTGTCAATGTTTCATGTCTCACAACCATATGTTGTCAAGGGAAAAACGCAGGCTCTTCTTCTTCTTCTCGTTCGTACTTTACGACCAATTTTAATCACTCTTTGTGATATGTTTGATCTTTGTCAAGAACGTGTATACGTTGCACATTGGTTTGGTAGGCCCCTAAACGCATAGATTTCTACACGTTTAGGACACATGCATCCGATTTCAGCCAAACCTCCTTAGTCACCTCTTACGAAATGCATGGCAGGTAACAGTGGTTCTATTCTTTACACCCCAAATTTGGGCCACGGTAACCACTCGGGCGACGCAGGCTCTTAAACACTTGATTTTTGTTCTTATGTCAGTTCCCTTCCATAAGTTAGTTAGTTCTTTTAGTTTTTGCAAAGCAATGCTCAGCTTTCTTTTAATTTCTTTTATAGCATTCCCGTCATTTGTCAGCAATGACTCAAGGTATTCAAAGTTGTCGACTTTTTCTATTTTGGGGCCGTTGACAAATATATTAGCCATCAATTCTATTTTATCAGTTGTAAGCTACATTACACAAAATTGATTGTTGATTCATTCCCATGTAAAAAAAAACATTCAGGTATTGTTCCATTGATCAGTGTTTTTATGTATTCCTTCAGGGAGTTGAAGTGACTAACTTCTCAACGAGTTGGAATGATGGCTTAGCATTCTGCGCTCTTATCCATCACTTCTTTCCAAACGCCTTTGATTTCTCTAAGCTGGATGCTAAACAGAGGCGTTACAACTTTACCCTCGCTTTTGAAACAGCCGAGTAAGATTTATCTATTATACAGGTTGTTCAAGATAAAAGTAGCCCCACCAGGCGAGTCAATCTGGCATATGTTTATGAAAATGAGGTTCAATTATGACTTAGTATAGATTAAGTGGGCGAGTCTTTTTGTGATAGTGTGTAATTATGATGCGGGAAGGGGCGACGAACAAATGTGATGAAAGGACGAGCTAGTCAGAACCGGTTTAAATGGTAAATAGACGTAACGCAATGCGTACCTGACAACTTTTGATTTGTCAATGGAGATGCTTTTATCTTGAACACCCTGTAGATCTTATTTTGTCAGGTGACCTGTGTAGAAGTTCTGAAAAATAGGATTGGAAATTTGATGTGTTTTCAGTTACTTTTTAGATTTTTAATAATACGTGTAAAACTAATAACATACAAATAATAATAAAATATTAAATAATATATAACAAAAGAAATACCAGAAAACTACAGATCTTCATAAATGGATGTTTACGTAGAATAGAGGGACTGAGATGGTATGATAAGAATACGAACGAGGAACTCAGAGAAAGAACAAAACAGATACCTGTGGAGAATTAGCTAAGAAAGAGACCCTGGTGATGGATAGGACATACATTGAGAAGACCGACCGGAAGCATTGCAAGACAGGCACTGTTTTTGGAACCCGCAGGGAATGAGAAGTAGAGGAAGCCTAGACAGACCTTGAGAAGAAACCGGGGACTAATATTAAAAGGTTAGGTAAAACATGGAGAGAATTGGAAGGGATGGCAGGAGAGAGGAAGAGCTGGAAGAAGTTTGTTGAAGACCTGTGCTCCCTTGGGAGTTGAAAGGTAATGATGGTGATGAAATAATATATAAATTCTGTTATAATATATGAAGTCATGCAAGACTGCATTATGTCAGCATATCTTTTCAATATATACACAGAAAATATAATGAAGAATGTAATAGAAGGCACCAAAAATTATTTATTCAGATAACAAAAAATACATGAACTTAGATATACTGACGACATCAAGGTTAGAGTGCATAAAGCAAATGCTGTAGTCTACCAGCTGGCTCCATTGTTTAGGCACCCAAACATTTCCCTTACAATTAACAAATAAACAACAGGTTATCAAAAGCATTTTCATGCCTACTCTGTGTTACCAGAGCCAAACATGAACAATGAGCAAAGCACAGCCGCAAAAAGTAACTACATGTAAATGCGATGCCGAAAGTTACCCACAAGTTATCAACAAGTTATCACAAAAGTTATCAACAAAAAGTTATCAACAAAAAGTTATCAACAACGCTGGGAAAAAGACAAGAGTCACCAACATTAGCATAAAAAGTTGGGACATAACCTTGCTTGAATTATATTGAAAGTGGTTCGGCCACTTAATAAGAATGCAAAAAAATTCCACTGTATACAAGTCTTCTACAACAGAACATCAGGAAATAAAGCGGTAGGAAGACAACGAAAACGATGGAGGTATGACGTAACACTATCCTGTCAAAAAAAAGCACAAATTACTATCATCCAGAAGAAGAGCAACAAGAAGAAGCAGCTTCGCTTATTAATTATAAAATAGTATGTAATTATTTCTAATATATAAGTATAATATAATGCAATATTAACAAGAATAAAGACACAAAAATACCAAATTAATTTTTCTGACGCCAACTAAATTGGAAAAATTCAGATATTGGAATTTAGCTTATAAAAGCCAATATGGCAATTTGTGGGATTTACGCTTTGTTTGATCTTTCTTCTTTTACATCTTGTTTGTATTATTTTGTTTATTAACAATATTTTAAAATGTACATTTTTAGTTTGTAATAATAATAATACGTTTTTATTGAGTGATATATTTTTAATCTGTTTAAAAAATATAACTCTTCTTCACAGGAAAGAGGCCAACATTTCACCGCTACTAGATGTTGATGACATGGTTAAAATGAAAAACCCGGATTGGAAGTGTGTGTTTACTTATATTCAAAGTCTGTACAGACATCTTAGAGATCATGAAAACAATAAAACAGCTGCTGTTGAGCAGTAACTATTGTTTAGAAAAGTCAAAAAGTTACACTCTGTATGTGAAATTTGATCTAGCTTTTCAATACTGTCATATTTTATTTCTCTTCTGATGTATTCTCGCACAATATATTTTTATATATGTTTAGGTAATTCGTTTTAGAAATTAAAGAACAAACATGGCTTCACAAAATAATTAAACAACTAAAAACAGTATGGAATGGAACTGATAAGAAAACAAATATCAGAATACTAAGAGCATGCATATTCCTAGTGGCAACGTATGGACGTGAAGCATGGACATTTAACAAAACAGTGGGGAAACATATGTGTGCTTTTGAATATAAGTGTTACAGTAGAGTCCTCCATATATTAAGGACAGAGAAAGAACAAATAGATCTATCCAGAAAGAACTCAAAATCAAAGAAAACTGACTCATGCTACAAATAAGAGAAAAGTGAGGTATTTTGGACATTTAAAAGACACAAAGGGCTAGAGAAGACCATCATGGAAGGAGGAATACCGACAAAGAGGAGAAGAGTAAGGCCACGAGAAGATGGATTCGGGATGTAACTGGTGGTTTGAACATGACAACTGTAGAGGTTGGACATCTGGCATATGAGAGAGAGAAATTCCGAAGTGACAAAATTCTGCTAAGGACAAAATATTTGATGATGAATTAGTTTTAAGAACCAATGGCATATTGAAAGACTGGTCTGAAGCGTAGAATTTAGAAACTAAAATTGCATTGCTTCTCCTAAAATGAAGGGAAAGAGACCACCAGACAGATCAATAAAACGACAGATAACATTGAAATATACATATAAATACTAGGAGTCCACAATTGAGAAGATAAGATACAGGAAATAATAGGGAGACATAGCTGAGATTTCAAGTAAACAGAATCTTAGAAAACAACCAAATTACTTTCTAGTGGATGTCGAAGATGACCTACCAATGCACACAACACCGCTGATACCTAGTCTCGACCCTGTTCCCTGGGAACAAGTTAGCGATACAGCAAAAATCATAACAACAATTAGTGGAATCACAACTGGAGAAATACACAATGACCTGCAGAAGAGAACAGCCACTATGTGCATGATCCAAGAAAACTACCTAAACAATCATGGATCCACGCCTACACCGATGGATCTGCAACAGATGCAATTAAGAACGGAGGGCTGGTATCTATATTACATATCCCAACAATCACACCGAAACAAAGTACATGCCAACTGGTAAATTTTGTTCAAACTACAACGCAGAGGCTCAAGCACTATTACAGGCCGCAATCATGATCAATAATTCCAACTCTGACTGCCAACAAGTGGTATTTTTCACAGACGCGCTATCTGTTTTGCAAGCCCTACAGAGTAACCATCCATCCCTGAGAAAAGAGCTCAGCAAGATCTCTACCAACAAAGAGTTACACTTCAGTGGGTACCATCACACTGCGGAGTGCCAGGTAACGAGAAGGCAGACAAACTTGCTAAAAGGGAGCAGAATGTGAACAAATAGATAATGAAATCACATACTTTGAAAAAAGAGCTATCATGGACATTAGAAAAGAACCTACACCATCCAACGATGACTACCACACACTTGACCGACAAGGACAGACTATCATCTTCCGACTCAGGATAGGTCATAACAGACTGAACAAACACCTACACAGGCTGCGATTGTCCCCAACCCTCTGTGCCCCTGTGGCTCCGCTGAACAAACCACAGAACATGTCCTGCAAGACTGCCCCTGTATGTCCTCCCAAGAAAGGAATGCTGGCCCTACAACACAACACTACATTCAAAACTACATGGCACTAGAGATAAGCTCCAGACTACAGTCGATTTCATCATAAGAACGCGTCTAACGGTATAATCATCAAAAAAGCCATCGCAAAGAAGAAGAAGCAAATGAGAGAGCAGATGCTTAGAATAAAACAAAGAAGATAAAACCCAAATACCATTTGTCACTACCAGAGATCAAAGCACATATCAAAGAAAAATATCAACAATGTGAAGATAACATACATACAGCAAACAACCACCATATCAAAGAAAAATATCAACAATGTGAAGATAACATACATATAGCAAACAACCACCATATCAAAGAAAAATATCAACAGTGTGAAGATAACATACATATAGCAAACAACCACCATATCAAAGAAAAATATCAACAATGTGAAGATAACATACATATAGCAAACAACCACCATATCAAAGAAAAATATCAACAGTGTGAAGATAACATACATATAGCAAACAACCACCATATCAAAGAAAAATATCAACAATGTGAAGATAACATACATATAGCAAACAACCACCATATCAAGAAAATATCAACAATGTGAAGATAACATACATACAGCAAACAACCACCATATCAAAGAAAAATATCAACAGTGTGAAGATAACATACATATAGCAAACAACCACCATATCAAAGAAAAATATCAACAGTGTGAAGATAACATACATATAGCAAACAACCACCATATCCCATCAGCATACTAGACAGAAACAACACACAACAATCTTCCAACTCTTAACAAGACAATGCTTGCTCAGAATGCACAGAATGTGTATGCCAAACTGAAACACAGACTCCAGAACACATCCTGCAGTCATGTCCATCATTCATACACCAACGAAACGAAACATGGCCTCACGAACGAAGCTTACAGAGCAAGCTATGAGCAACCCGTAACTCTAAACGACGACGCCAAGTCTTCCTATTTTCAATCATCTCTTGCAGCTCCTTTCAGCTCTCCCCTAAATCGCTGCCTCCAAATCTCTTCTCCGTGTATTTATATGCTTTCCTTTCTTCCATTCTCCCTGTGAGTCTCGCGAAAGGGCGCTTCTAGTTTTTTTCCCCCTCAGGTTTTCCCAAGGTGTGCCCCATGCAGTGCCAACGTCTTTTCTTTACCTTTTGGTTCACTGTGAGCTGTCTCTGCTTCTTCTTCTTCTTACGTTAACCCACTAAGAATTTAGGCATAGTCAGGGTGCCTGGTATGGCGCTTCTGATTGTTTTTTGCGTGAAGTCATGCTTTCATTTTTATCAATGTCCCCGTCATACAGGCGTGCCGTCTCCGACTACAGAGGTTGGAAGCTGTCTCGTTCTGTACCATCTTTACTACATATATGTTTGTATTGTTGGCATAGTGATTGGTACTCTACATAAATGTACCTTCTTCAATGTTCTCATTGATCAACGCTTGATATTAAATGTGTATATAAACAAATAAATACAATGTGTTACATTTTTTAAGTCTTACAGTATATTTGCAAGTCGGAATTTATTTTGATTTTTTTTTTTTGCTGGCAAAAAAAGAGAACTTCTTCTTTGAAAGCTCGACATCGACCCCTTGTTAACCACACTCTTTGTGATTTGTATCTGATCTGAGCCTAAGCACGATTGTACGTTGTGTCAGTTATGCGCCTACAAGTAGGTCAGCACATCCGATTTCTTCGACGCGTTTTATTTACTAGGGTAGCTTCCCTAAGCCCCCACCTCCGTCGCCTCTTACGACATGCCTTGTAGGTCAGTGTTACTATTCGTTGCTCCCCTTGTGGATCCCGGCAACACACGGGCGGCAAAAAAGAGAACAAATAATATCTCCAACGACATGGCAACCCTTTCACTTTATTTCAGTTCGCCCGACTGACATTCTCACACATTGAACAAGTCCAAATATGCTCCATCCTCCAGTACAGAAGCTACGTCAATGTTCCCCAGCGCCCAAGTGGTTACCGGGGCCCAAATTTGGGGTGTAAAGATTAGAACCAATGTTACCTGCCACGTATGTCGTAAGAGGCGAGTAAGGAGGTTTGGCTGAAATCGGATGCATGTGTCCTAAACGTGTAGAAGTCTATGCGTTTAGGGGCCTACCAAACCAATGTACAACGAATACACGTTCTTGGCAAATATCAAACATATCACAAAGAGTGATTAAATATGGTCGTAAAGAACGAACGCAAAGAAGAAAGAGAAGGACAAGGAATAGAATTTACAGGAAATTTATTGCATTAACCTTCGGTATGGTGACCCTGAAAATTGATTGATTGCGCAGGAAATGTTAAAATATAAATTTTGATTGCACAGGAAATGTTAAAAAAGAAATTTTATGATACGAATTGGCAAAACAACATCAGCTTTTAAAAGTCTAAATAAAATATGGAACTGCAAGTTATATAGTATTAAAACTAAATTACGAATTTTTAATTCCAATGTTGTATCAATCCTAACATATGCCGGCGAGAGTTGGAAAATGACTAAAGATATAGAAAGCAAGTTGAATGCATTTGAAAATAGATGTCTGCGAAAAATAATGAATATAAAAGGGAATGAATTCAGGAGAAGTGAAGAAATCAGAGATATGTCTGGTCAACCACTAGTGACAACTGTTATAAGAAGGAAAAGATGGAGATATGTTGGACACACATTGAGAAGAAATGATCAAAGAATATCAAAGCAGGCATTGAAGTGGAATGCAACTGGTTCAAGAAAGAGAGGACGACCTAGGCAGACCCTGAAACGAACTTTGCTGAGAGAGGCAAGACATATCTGTTTCGGTTCCATTGAGGAGATCGAGCGAGTTGCCCAGGATAGAGCGGTATGGAGAAATTGCTTGCATGCTCTATCTAACGTATAACGGTGCGATAGGAAGTATTATTATTATTATGGTGACGGCATACATTAATGATGATAACCTTGTTACGTAACACTCACAAATATAACACGCGAGATAATAAGTACTTAGTACACATGACTACACTGCCATGTCTAATTAATAATTTGTCAAAGGCATGCGACCTCTTTTCTCTGACAATAAGTGTCTCCAAAACAGTTGTATTATGTCAGGGAGGTAAGACATCAAATATCACTTTAAATGGCAACCATCTAACACCAGTGCAAAAATTCTGCTATCTTGGGTCCACGGTCACTGCCAGCCTTTCTCTTTATGAAGAAATCAACGCTCGTATAGGGAGTGCGGCTACTACATTCGGCATACTATCAAAGCGAGCGTGGGACAACAAAAATTGACATTGCAGACGAAGACTCAAATATATCGAGCCTGTGTAATTAGTTCTTTACTATATGGCTCAGAAACATGGACAGCCTACTCAAGACACGAGAGGAGACTTAACATCTTTCACCTTCGATGTCTCCGCAAGATTATGAACATTAGGTGGTACAACAAGATAACCAACTCTGAAGTACTACAACGTGCAAATCTGCCTTCCATCATGGGCATGCTCAGCAGTAGACGACTAAGATGGTTGGGACATGTGAGAAGAATGGAAACTTATCGCATACCACAACAAATGTTGTTCTGTGAACTTTCGGAGGAAGAGGCACCAGGGCAGACCACTGCTCAGATATAAAGATGTCTGCAAAACCTCAATGAAAAACTTTTCTATAGATCCCAGCACATGGGAGGGACTAGCTGATGACAGAGTTGTGTGGAAAGCCAAATTACGAAAGGGCGCAGAGTCTTTTGAGAAGAGACTTATGTACGAGCTGAACGACAAGAGAGAAAAGTGAAAACTCAGAAGTTGTCACAGTAAAACACTTACCAATTGACCGTCTGTAAAGATGAAAAGGGCCATATAGTACCCATAAAGTAAATAATCCACAAGCAAAGAGGGTTTCCCAGAGGTATTAGGAAAGAAGGAGCGGAATCATAAGGCATGGATAACTCCAGAAACTCTCAAGGAAATAGAAGAAAGGAAAAAGAGGAAAGCAGATTTAAATAATAGCAAAACTAGAACTGCCAAAGCCATAGCCCAGGAAAAGTACACAGAAGCTAGCAAGAAAGTGAAGAAACAAATAAAGTTAGATAAAAGACAATACGTAAAAGATCTAGCAAGAGAAGCAGAGGTAGCTGCAGGAAAAGGAAACCTTAGGGATCTTTACAACATCACTAGAAAGCTAGCAGGAAAATACAGACCATCAAATGGGTTGATCAAAAATAGTAGTGGGAAACTATCACTAATGTTAGAGACCAAATGGAAAGATGGATGGAATACTTCAAGGAACTCCTGAACAGACCAGCACCTGCAAAACCCCCAGATATCCAACCGGCAGAGATTGACTTGGACATCAACTGTGAGAAACCATCCAAGGAGGAGATTAGTAAAGACATTAAACATTAAAAGATGGGAAACGGCCGGTCAGATGGCATTCCAGTGGAGGCGGTTAAAGCCAACATAAACACATCCACAGAAATACTGTATAAATTATTTAGCAGAATCTGGGAGACCGAAGAAATACCAGCAAACTGGAGAGAAGGATACCTGGTGAAGCTACCAAAGAAAGGGGACCTTCAGAAGTGTGAAAACTATAGGGGAATAATGCTGTTGTCAGTACCTGGGAAAATACTAAGCAGAGTCATCCTGGAGAGATTGAGAGAGGCCATCGATATAAAGCTAAGAGATGAACAGGCAGGCTTCCGACCAAATAGATCCTGTGCTGACCAGATAGCCACATTACGTATAATAATAGAGCAAAGTATTGAATGGAAATCCCCACTTTATATCGGATTTGTTGATTATGAGAAGGCTTTTGACAGTATTGATAAGGAAACCCTTTGGAAATTAATGAGGCATTATGGAATCCCACAGAAAATTATTAACCTAATAAAAGCAACATATACAGATATGAAATGTAGAGTTCTTCATGAAGGAAACTAACAGATACTTTTGGAATAGAAACAGGAGTGCGTCAGGGATGTCTTCTATCACCTTTGTTGTTCTTACTGACAATAGACTGGATTATGAAGACCACAGTAACTAACACCAGAAATGGAATCCAATGGACTCTGACAGAGCAACTAGATGATCTGGACTTCGCTGATGATATAGCCCTTCTGTCACATACACGAAATCAGATGCAGGATAAGCTAAACACATTGAATCAAAGGTCCCAGCAACTAGGGCTGAACATTCATAAGGGAAAGACAAAGATATTGAGAATTAACCAAGCAAACGACAACTCGATCTCCCTGGAAATCCCTTCAAGAGGTAGAATCATACACATATTTGGGCAGCAACGTAGACAAAGAGGGTGGAACAGATAGAGATGTTAAAATAAGAATACAGAAGGCAAGAGGAGCTTTCATTGCACTGCGAAACATTTGGAAGTCCAAAGAAATCAAATCTAGAACAAAAATTCGGATATTTAACTCTAATGTAAAAGCAGTTCTACTGTATGGGTCAGAAACATGGAGAACAACTAAAACAATAGCGCATAAATTGCAAACATTCATCAACTGGTGTCTGCGCAGAATAGAGGAATAAGATGGTATGATAGGGTCACAAATGAGGAACTTATGGAGAGAACAAGACAGATTCCAGTGAACGAACAGGTTAAAAAGACGCTGGCGCTGGATAGGACACACTTTGCGAAAACCGAAGAGGAATATAACAAGAAGGGTCCTTGCCTGGAACCCGCAGGGACAGCGAAAGAAGGGAGGCCGAGAAATACATGGCGACGAGATTTGGAGGCGGAGATCAACAATATAAAGAAGAGCTGGATGGAGCTGCAGGAGATATCTAGAGATAGGAAGACTTGGCATGAGTTGGTTGAGGGCCTATGCCCCAACCCGGGGTAAAAGGCAAAGAGAGAAGAGAGAAAGAGGGTTTCCAGCTATTCCAGTAGTGACTAAAAGACAGATTATAAATTCAATCTTTATACCAACACTGTGCTACCAGAGCCAAACATGGGCACTGACAAAAGAACAAGAAAGGAAAATTACCACATGCGAAATGAGATGCCTGAGGAAAGCAGTAAATGAAACAAGAAGAGACCATATAAGAAATGAGGAAATTAGAAGAACAGTCGGAACAACACCTGCTATTAGATTTATTGAAAAATAGAGATTCAAATGGTTTGGCCACTTGGTCAGAATGAACCCGAATACACTAGTTGCAAGAGCGTACAACCTGAAAATGGAATCATCAAGAGGAAAGGGCAGACCAAGAAAAAGATGGGTTGATGGAGTTACAGACATCTTAAAACTCCACAATACCACACCATATCAAGCGACCGAGCGTGCATTATCTCGGAAACCGATCATCAGTTAAACCTGCTACGCCTAGCGGCAAAAAAGCAGAGAAGGACAAAAGAAAGAAAGAAGAAAGAGGGTTTGGAAAACCTAATCATGACGACCAAGAAACATAGTGAAGACCAACATCTATATTTGAACACACAAAAAAAAAATAATGTCAACTGACAAAGCAAAAAGCTCACCTAACATCCAAGTAAACAATGAAGAACTCCAATGTGTAGAGAGTTACGAATACTGGCTCAATAGTCAACAATAACGGCGACTGCTCCAAATAGATCTCAAGAAGATTAGCAATAGCAATCAAGAAGTTAAACACTATGAAGAACATATGGCAAAGCACCAGCAAAATATTAAAATTAAAATATTGAGAACACGCATTTTTCCAGTGGCTACTTATGGTTGTGAATCATGGATCATTACACAAACAACAAGAACGAAAATCCAGTCCTTTGAAACTAAATGCTACAGAAAGATCCTACGAATACCATATACAGAAAAAAAGAACACTGATGTCCTGAAAGAACTGAATCTTAAAGAGAATTGACTGATCAAAATTAGATACTTTGGTCACATCAAGCGGATGGCCTGGAGAGAACAGTATTACAGGGCAGGGTCCCAGGACGCAGGGGCAGACCAAGAATAAGATGGCTACAAGATATTAAAGAAACCATAAATATGCCCATCGACGAAGTGGGTGAACTAGCTGAGAGAGTGTGAATTTCAGATGCGCTGCAAAGAGAGCAACGTCCTATAAAGGATACGCACCTTGATGATGACCCATACAGTGGATAATAATCTCGAGCAGAATAACAATCTTGACAGATTAGCAAAAGTTGTATTTCAGAATAAACTGCAGACAATTCAATAATTGTCTAACATAATTTATCATTTGTTTTCTTAATGTTTTCATCTGGTACATCAACATTACGCAGCTTGTTTGTTCCGTATGCATTGTGTGCGTGCAAAAAAAAAAATTTGTAAATCATACTTTTTGACTATCTGTCCCCTAGTAAAGACAAAATGGCGTCGAGACTAAGTCGATTGAACGTAGCTTTGCAAGTGTGTAAAAGGTTTTACTCTGCCCAGGCAGCCGAAGCACACGGCGGCGGTCATGGAGGTATGAAATATATTTAGTACAAGAAACTACTTATAAATACTTATGATAAGTAGCCGAATATGTAAATTTATTTTAAGAACTTTTATAACATTGTGATTGTTCTCTGTATATTATTATATATAAAATTGCTAATACTAATTCGGTCGGTCGACGAGTTTTAGAGGACACTGATGATTTGTCTGAACAATCAAAGTCACGAATCAAAGACAAGTGAGTCAAATCTAACAGTAATTAATGGAATGCGCAAGGAAACAACTTTTTTTTCTTGTGTGACTTGAATACAATTGTTAAATTACTAACTAATGTTAAACCAGAGTCGGGACATTTTTTTTTTAAAGCTGCCCCAAATCTGTGGGTCAAAAGAAAAATTACCCCCAAACGTCAATAGTATAGACTATAGACAGACATTTGAGTACAGTACAGTGACAACAGTCTGTTTTAGTATAAACAAATTCAAAAATATGTAAAGTATAATTTAGTAATTGGTATGAATTTATTATTAAGAATTATGAATAACGTATGATACTCCTACGTACTTAACTAACTTACTTAGTGAAGTCCTACTCAACTCACCAGTCACCTGCTGCTTGTCATAATTTACTACGTAAACTTCTTCGAACGCTCCACATCGACCACATGTTAACATCTCTTTATTATTTGTATGTGATCTAAGCCTAAGAGCGGTTGTACGCTCTTTCAGTTATGTGCCTACAAGTAGGCCAGCACATCCGATTTCTGCAATGCTTTTTATTTACTAGGGTAGCTTCCCTCGGCCCGTACCTCAGTCACCTCTTACGCCTACGGCATGCCTTGTAGGTCGCAGTGTTACAATTATTTTCTCCCTTGAGGGTTCCAGCAACACACGGGCTACTAAGCACACTAAAGTTATAGACCTGCAGACAACAAAATTATTTTAAAAAAAGGTTGAAGGATGAATAGTTCAGAACATGCCCGAGTGGTTACCGGGGCCCAAATTTGGGCTGTAAAGAATAGAACAACTGTTACCTGCCACGCATACCGTCAGAGGCGACGAAGGAGGTTCGGCTGAAATTGGATGCATGTGTCCTAAACATGTAGAAGTCTGCGTTTAGGGGCCTACCAAACCAATCTGCAATGTATACACATTCTTGGCAAAGATCAAACATATCACGAGTGATTAAAATTGGTTGTAAATAACGAATGCAAAGAAGAAGAGGAGGAGTTCAGAACTTCACGCTGGTGCTGGATAAATAGTGCAGTTTCATATTTGTTCTTCATAATTTGTCCATATCTGGACTTCACCGTTTTTCTTGGACAGTCCTTCCAGACTAAACTAAATAAACTGCAGGTAATCGTGCACAATGCTAGTGTGCCCCAATCAATCAGAAAGTCTAACCAGGAACCAAAGGAACATGATTTTGTGTACCTGGGCTCAATTATCTCTGAAAACCTTTCACTGTAGACTGAAATCAACTGGAGCATTGCCAATGCAGAAACTATATTTTCGAAACTGACAAGGAAAGTCTGGGGAAATAAATTGAGCGTATTCTACTTCGAACGCTCCATATCGACCACTTATTAACCACTTGTGATTTGTATGTGATTGGAGTCTAAGAGCGATTGTAAATTATACCAGTTATGCGCCTACAAGTAGGCCAGCACATCCGATTTCTGCTATGTTTTTTATTTACTATTGTAGCTTCCCTAGGTCCTACATTAGTTGCCTCTTACGACATGCCTTGTAGGTAGCAGTGGTACTATTCTTTGCTCCGCTTTCTGGCCCCGGCACCACAAGGGCGTTCCTATCAATCAAGTGCCGGTTGGCTTAGGCAATCATATCTCTCTACATCCATTTGTCTTTGGTATAATCCATCAACTCCATTGCCGAACCACGATTTCAAACTGTCTAGAATTTTGTCCTTAGTCTCCCTCTATCTATCTTCATCTGTATTTTGCCTGTTGTAACCAAATGTTCTATGCCCCTTCTAATTTTATGGCTGAAAACCTTGATTGTCTGCTGCTTATTGATTGATTAGATTTCGATATGAATCTGTCTCTGACAAGATCTCTTCGTTGGTCTTTCTAGCTGTCCATGGAACTTTCAACATTCTTCTAAGAAACCACACTTCTGTGCCTTCCAATGTTCTTACCCTTTGTCTGTACATTGTCCATAACTCGCTGCCATATGAAAGTATTGGTTCTATATAGCATTGGATTACTCGTTTCCTCAACCCCACTGACAAGGATTTATTATATAGTATTCTTCCTATGACAGATGTATTTGTAATATTTCAGAGTCATACAAGACCTGGAGAAATGCTTTCTTCATACTCGGCGTGCCTGCTGTAGTGGCAGTATATTACAATGCGTATTATGTTATGCCACAACATCCAGAGAGACCAGAGTTTGTGCCCTACGCTCACCTTCACCTAAGAGGCCGGGTAAGAGTCTATTATAGATAACTTGTTACATATTATGTTAGCTTTTGGAACCAACATGTCATTATAAAGCTAGATGCTAGTTGTTATGGCATATTGGGAACACAGTGTTAGGCTCATGTTTTTCTTTGGGGCGCACTATTGGGTGATGTGGTCAACATCACAACTGACACCTTTGTGTTTGTAGGGTGCCAATTTGAGACTGGGTCGACGTGAACAGCGTAGTAACGAGATAGTCCTCATATAATTGAAGTCTGTTGTAATGTTTCATACATATCTATATTTTCCTTCAATAAGTACTTTGTTCCCTCTGAAATTATTTCTTTTGCTGCCTGTTTCACTAGTATGCCTCATTTCCCACATTATTGGGGATCTACTTCTTGCGACCAATTTTAATCACTCTTTGTGATATGTTTGATCTTTGCCAAGAACATGTATTCGTTGCACATTGGTTTGGTAGGCCCCTAAATGCATAGACTTCTACACGTTTAGGACATGTGCATCCGATTTCAGCCAAACCTCCTTAGTCGCCTCTCGTGACATGCGTGTCAGGTAACAGTGGTTCTATTCTTTACACCCAAAATTTGGGCCCCCGGTAGCCACTTGGGCGATTTGGGGATATAAATTACAAGTACTTCTGAAGTCGGAGTAAGACTCGCCTGAATGACGAGAGACACCGTTACGGAAAGCAAACCTTCACTGAAAAATTGGTTATCTGTGCCATAAATCTGCATAAGACTCATCTGAATGAGAGGCACTTAATAAAAGCAAGCCATCATGCAATAATCAGCCTGAATGCATAGTGGGAAAATTATATTTTTTAAAAAAATCTCTGTACCGCGATGAGATGTAGATATGTAACAGCATGTTTTTACATTCCATCAGTTTTTTTTTTTTCTCATAGTTCTGTTATTTTTATATAGAAATACCCATAGATTTTTAAAATTTTTATCTGTAAATTTAAGTTATCTTGTCTAATATTGATCTAAAAATTCTTATAGATGGACTTTTCTATACTTTTTTTATCTAGAAATTCCCATGGGGTGATGGCAATCACTCACTGTTTCTAATCCATACTACAATGCTATACCTGAAGGCTATGATGAGGGCTCAGAAGAGCTACACCCTGGCAAACACCACCACCACTAAACTGGAGACTCACTGTCCATGGGGAAACAATTGTGACATTTTGTAGTGATGTCAGGTCTATGTTTAAATTGTGGTAGTTTCTTTTTGTGAAGTGTAGATTGCTTGAAGGTTAGAGACTTAAATATTTTGTTTACCAGAAAATAAGTTACATTTAGTGGTTCATGATGTATCTTGTCAGGGCAGAATAAAATTATTTCAAAAATAAGAATCTCAGTTTTGTGTTGCAGTTTGAATTTTCATATTCTCTATATAACATTTAGAAGTCTTTGGGTTTTTATATCAAACGATAGAAGAAAACTAGTCACAACAGAGTTGAAGTGTCTATGCAAAATGCTGGGAGTATCAAGAAGAGTTAAATGAAGGCACACCCGTGTGGTGCCGGGACCCGTAAGGCAAGCAAAAAATAACAACACTGCAACCTACAAAGCATGCTGTAAGAGGCGACTGAGGTAGGGATCTAAAGAAGATCGCCGAAATCGGATGTGCTGGCCTATTTGTAGGTGCATAACTGACACAACGTAGAGACGTTCTTATGCTCGGAACACATAAAATCACAGAGTGGTTAACAAGAGGTCGATATGGAGCATTGGAAGGTGATCACATTTTAAATTACCATATTCTCTAACTTTCAGAATTCCTTTATGCTATCGGAGTCAAACCTGGCCGCTGACATCGAACGATAGAAGAAAACGAGTCACGACAAGAGTTGAAGTGTCTGCAAAATGCTGGGAGTATCAAGAAGAGGCCGGATTATAATCAAGAGATAGGGGAAAAGTGACACTTCAGTACAGAACTCTCATCTTATAGTAGTTTGGTTGAAATCGGATCGGTGTCCTAGACGTGTAGAAGTCTATGCGTTTAGGGACCTACCAAATCAATGTGAAACATATAGACGTTCTTGTCAAAGATCAAACATATCACAAAGAGTGATTAAAATTGATCTTAAAGAACGAGCACAAAGAAGTAGTTAGTGTACATCTCCATATAGCTTGTCTTGGTATGGGGGTTGGCCATGTATTTTATCTCTGATCAGTGTGTGTTGGACATTCTTGCAGTATGTGTGTCAGCTTGCTGGTGCCACCTCAGAAGGGCCTATTTTGTACTTGTTAAACAGATGGTATCTCAGTCTATTGTGCCCTGTTCGTAGATATCAAGAAACAACAAATTAAATAGTTCAGACACATTAGCAGATTAGCAGCAGACAGTACTTCACAAAGAACCATGTTACTCCGATACAATGCATACAAAAACAAAAGGTGGATCACAGAAATAACAGACAGTGAATTGCAATATGTATGAAGCGCACAAAAAAGCATGTTCTTGAAATTTCTTGTTCTGACGCTGTGTGGCAAAACAGGATTAGAGAAAAGTTAGAAAATCTGATCTTGAAAATTTGAGCCTCGTCTCAAACGGTTCATTAATTTGTTCAAGTTGAAAGGGGATAGAATATGAGTTGAGAAGTGTCAGATAACAAGAAGGTAGACAAACTTGCTTAAAAAAGGAGCAGAATGTGAACAAATAGATAATGAAATCACACAACTTTGAAAAAAAAAGAGCATGGACATTAGAAAAGAACCTACACCATCCAACGATGACTACCACACACTTGACCGACAAGGACAATCATCTTCAGACTCAGGATAGGTCATAACAGACTGAACAAACACCTACACAGGCTGCGATTGTCCCCAACCCCACTGGCTCCGCTGAACAAACCACAGAACATGTCCTCCCAAGAAAGGAATATTGGCCCTACAACACTACATTCAAAATTACATGGCACTAGAGATGAGCTCCAGACAACAGTCGATTTCATCATCAAAAAAGCGATCGCAAAGAAGTGTCACTAATTTCATTCAAATCATCCAATGCTACCAAAAAAAATCAGGAACTCTTTACTCAGCACACAAATGTATACCACTAATTGCAGACTTTCCTCTTGTGATTGCTATATGGATGATAATCTCTTATTTTAACTTTTCTAGAGATCATCTCTGATGTTAGTCTTTAATGTATTGATTTAACTACGCCAGACTGTAGGTCATCATCATAAGATTTGTCAGTTTCTGGTTCACCTGGTGTAGTATTAAGACTTCAGCACCTTTCCAGACGGAGGGCTAATCCCTAACCTCATTCTTCCTCGTGTATGTATGGCCTTCATCTTTACAAGTGTTTTATTAGTGATATTTGTTGTTACTTTCCCCTACATAAAACCATAAATTAGTCCTCATACTCCATTGTTTATAGCAGGATGCATTCCAGATAAGAAAATGTGTGGGGGTACCCAGTTAGCTTCTTTCAACAAACTTAGCCATACTTCTTTAACTGCCACTTGGAGTCTTAATCAGCTTTGTTTATGCTGGCAGTCAGCTATGAGTCGCTGGCCGCTACATGTCTAACGGATCATCTGGTCGCAACAGAGCGAACGCAACATCGGATGCCATCATAACAAAACAGAAGATGGATATGAATACACACCTAACCATCAACTGCCTTTGGGTCCCGCCCTCTGGATTTCTGATCAAGGTTTACTCCTCTAGCCCTCTGCGTTACAAAATAGATTGCAACTTTCTAAATTGGGGTAATTTTATATTGTCACAAGTGCAACACTGCAGATGTTTGTAAGTCTTGCCCAAAAATTGTGGATTTCAAGTATATTTGTCATCCTTAATATTTAAAGCTGGACAGCATTTTGGTTGTCAGAAATCCTGTTACTCTAGAGCAACCATATGTATGACAGACATGACTTACGCCTAAGTGGTGCCGGGGAAGCAACAAATAGTACCACTGCATGATGTGACTGATGTAGGACCTAGGAAGATACCTAGTAAAAAAAAAGTATCGCAGAAATCAGATGTGCTGGCCTATTTGTAGGTACATAACTGGCACAATGTACAAACATTCTTAGGCTCAGATTACATGCAAATCACAGCATGGTTAACAAGTGCTTATGGAGTGTTTGAATAAGATTTGTTTAACATTGCGCAAATGTTTGAGGCCATGTTATCCTTGTCGATGCAATGGTTTCCTGATTTTTACATACTGATTAAGTAAGAAGTATCTTAGTAATGCCATAAAACAAGCACCAAGTGGAATAAGATGGACCCCTTTCGATATGCTTGAGGATCTGAACTTTGCAGATATAGCCCTGATGTCACACAAACATATACAAGAGAAAAGTACAATACTTCACAGCACGGCAAAGACAGTAGGCCTCAAAACAAACACAGGAAAAACAAAAATTATGACAAACAGTGAAATACAACAACCAGTAATGTTAGAAAATGAAACACTGGAAGGGGTTGAGCAGTTTACATATCTTGGTAGCATACTGACACTAAATGGTGGCACAGAGGAAGATAAAATCACGTCTAAGTAAGGCCAGAACCGCTTTGCCAGAATGAAACCAGTATGCAAGTCCAAAATCTACAATAGGACCACAAAGCTTAAACTCTATAAAAGCATTGTTTTACTCTACGGATCGGAGGATGACCAAAGGAGATAGCAGGCTGTCAGTTTTCCCACCACTCTTTTGTCTTCGCAGAATCTTGGGAATCTTTTGGCCAGTAAAAATATCCAATAACCAACTACTCCAAGATACAAGACAAGAGGCAATGAATGACATACTCAAAAAGAGAAGATGGAAATGGCTCGGACATGAAGCTAGAAGATAACGGACAGAGTCGCTGAAGTGCTCTAGACTGACAAAAATCAGTTTTATTTTTGGTGCCAGAGCATGCAGGTGTAAGGGAAAGTGAATGCGCCGATAGGATTGCAAGTATGGCTGCAGTAAAAACGGCGAGTAATGGATCAGGTGGTGATATAAATTCCATAAGGGAGAAAGTGTAAGTGATTCAAGTAATAGTGGTGAATCTACAACACTAACCAGACTGCAAGAATTTAAAGTCAAATATGATGTAGCTAGACAAGAACACAAGATAAGAGGCAATGAATGACATACTCAAAAGAGAAGATGGAAATGGCTCGGACATGTTATGAGACAAGAAATGCCAGCAAGGGTAGCCCTCACTTGGACACCAGAAGGAAAGAGAAAGAAAGGCAGACCATGGACAACATGGAGGTGCATGATGGAAGAGGAACTGAAGGTTGCAGGACAGGAGAGCATGGAAAGTCCTTTCTGAAGCCCCATGTGTCACTAGGCATGACGGGATTAAGTAAAGTAAGTAAATGTATCTTAGTAACCCAGTTTTTCCCCTCATGATTGTATACAAAACTAATGAACAAACAAATTTTCTTCAAATTTTATTCCAAGGAGAAACTTGCAAATTGAAAAAATACACATTCACAATTGGTTTGGTCTCCATCACATTGGACATGTCCACAGATACTCAGTTTTCACATGTAACACGCATCTATGTTACTGTTACAATCAGATGGGTACAAGTTTCAGGACAACAAGCCATGTCTTGATGTTTTATAAGAGTATGGTCTCTTATGTCTGAACAATTGTACTGCTGCAAGCCTGGAGACAGAAATATTAAAATATAAAACATTCACTTGTTATTGCACTAAAATATACTGAAACCACAAGAATTCAACATGCTAAGGTATACTTGAATATAAAGATAAACACATCATGACATTTAATAGCTTAAAGTAGAAAATGTTTGTTAAGTATCAAGTTTCTTCTAAACTGACAATTGTAATGTCAACCTAATTGTCCAGTGATCAGTTACCATTAACTAAATATTTGGGCAATAGATTCAGACCAAGTTCGAATCATGGTAATCATAAAGACTGAAGTTTAGTATAGATCATCATCATCCTGCCCATGAAAGCCTGTATTGCCATGTACTAGCAAAATTTAATTTTCCAAAAGTACTGTAACAAATATACTTTTAGGTGAAATAAAACATAGTATGGCAGTTTTCCAAAATATTAAAATTTATTATCAAACAAGCATTACAATGAATTGAGCTTAAGTGGAAAACAGAATAAACATGAACCCAGATGGTCTGTTACAAGTAAAACAGTTTGGAATTGCCAACACAAAATACAGACGGGATATTTCTCAGCAATCATTACTTATTTTATATGGAGTTCTGGCTCCACATATTGTTTCTTAAAGTGGAGCATTAATTTCCCAACATCTGCCTGGAGTGCATGACATGTTAATCTATTGATATTGATCAGACAATCATTTGTCCATACCTTTATTCATTTTCCTTAGGTCAACCATTCCCTTAAGATAGTGACAGTAATAGAAAACGACAAATAGAGATGTACCAGAATTAGGGTAAATGATCCCAGTATGATTGAACTAGATGATCAATGCATAAATCTGACCTGTTAATGTATGAGACTTTTAGCACTAGATTTGTATTATTGTCATCAAACTAGTGACTCTAAGTCTCAATACAGCTTTTGAAAACAAAACTTTTTAGTAAATAATTACATAATAAAATTGAGATCTCTTAGTCTAAAAAACTTTGACCCTTGAAAACCATCTGAGAAGTTGGAAAACAATTGGGATGGAAACTAGTTTTGAATGGTAGTGAATAGGCAGAATTGACTGTCCGGACACAATGCATAATTTCTTACAGAGCCATTACAACCAAACATTTGATGAAGAGAGGTCACATGATTAATACAAGAGCCGTAGAATGTTCCAATCTTTACTTACAGAGCAAAAGTGTCTTGTGGTTTAACAATGTTATGAATGTCTGTTATATATCAAATTTCACAAAGTGGGCCAAAACTTCCCCATGGCCCTGGAAATGAGTAAGGACAAAAGGTGATCTTTGCATTCGTACTTTACGACCAATTTTAATCACCGATGTTTGATCTTTGCCAGGAACGTCCATACGTTGCACATTGGTTTGGTAGGGCCCTAAACACAGATCTCTACACGTTTAGGACATGTGCATCCGATTTCAGCAAATCCCAAAAGTGATAACTAGGTGGATGTCTGATCCAAAAGACTGAAGTCTGTAAACTAAGTGGTAACTTGTAACAAACTATTGTAGGGCATAACAGGATTTATATGCCACAGATACTATTCTTTACTATAGAAATACAATATTTACTTATTTATACATTATATATAATATATATATATATATATTAGAGATGTACCAGAATTAGGGTAAATGATCCCAGTATGATTGAACTGGATGATCAATGCATAAATCTGACCTGTTAATGTTTGAGACTTTTAGCACTAGATTTGCATTATTGTCAACAAACTAGTGACTCTAAGTCTCAATACAGCTTTTTTCAAACATTTTAGATATGTATAAAATAGTAATGCCGAGTTTGAAGCACACTACCTACCATATGTATCTTTTTTCCTCAACAAAGGGTATGCCAGGTATTAAAGTTCAGATGGGATAACCCTCCATAACCCACAACTGGGATGCTGATCTAGAACGTATACAGAAAGAATACATAGAAGGACATCAAATTTTAAATGTCATACATGGGATCATGGCTGAAGACACTGAATGCTATGATATAGTGACCTGTAACTTTTATAACATTCCACATCGGTTTATATTTATTTTAAATAGAATTATTACTACAGTGCTACTTGTCTGTTGCCGGGAGTCGTTTGCAAAATCACACATACCTTTAGATATTTGAGATGATTAAACATAGTACTTTTCGTTCCATTATCCATGACCATTTCATTTAGTTTATAAAAAATATCTGGACAATCCTGAGAAAAAGCTGGCAGAATCTACATGTCAAACCACCCAACATATACCCCTGTATTTTATCAGTTATCACAAAATATTTTAAACCTCTTATGTCTTGATTCATTCGTTTTATTGAACCTATTCAGGTTTATAATGTATCAGAATTAGGGTAAATGATCCCAGTATGATTTAACTGGATGATCAATGCATAAATCTGACCTGTTAATATATGAGACTTTTAGCACTAGATTTGTATTATTGTCAACAAACTAGTGACTCTAAGTCTCAATACAGCTTATTTGAAAAATCGCAGGTAAGTATAAAATATATGGAGTTTGAAGATGTCTCATGCTGTATAGTTTCACAAAATTACAAAGAGAAAATATACTGTGTGATTCTTACTGCATACTAAAGTTTATTTTAAGAGCTGTTCAGAGAAATAGGAACATGGCCACAAAGTGATTGCATAAACACATCAGTATTGGCACAGGTGCTATAAAGTAAATACATTGTTCTGAAATCAAGAGTTGATGAAACCTGCACCAGCAGTTTTCTGTCATTGTGCTTACATAACTTTTTTGATACAAAGATGTTTGTGCACTTGACCTTTGATCTGATACTATCTAATCTCAGCTCTCTTACCAGATTGCTGTAAGATTTGCGGTCCATTACGTCTAAAAAAATTTTTAATTTCTCGTTTTAAAATAACCTACTTCATTTACTATGTATTCATTTGTATAAACCCCAGTGACGAACATTGATACGGATAACTAGCAATAATGCACAATAACAAGCATGTCATTGGGTCTACTAATATTTCTACTAATGCTCCATATCAACCACTGATTTGAACCTAAGAACAATTGTATGTTGTGCCAGTTATGCGCCTACATTCACATCCAATTTCTTCTGTGAAGCTATTTTATATACTAGGATGGATAGCTTCCCTGTGCCTCTACCTCAGTTGTCTTGTAGGTCGCTGTTACTATTCATTGATCCCCTTGCTAGCCCACAACGGAGATTATATATATATATATATATGTGTTACTTGAGACAGGATTCTAAACAATGTGTTTATACCATCGTCTAGAGTTTTGAACAAGTTATGTTTGATATTGCCTTTCTTTTAAAGAAACCACTGTACACAATGTTTGTGTGTGCGGATGTGAGCCAGGCTTAGATTCATAAGTTTTTATTGTGTCTATATAGGTAAGTGATGAATTGATTTTCTACCAATAGTGCATTAATCATTACTGTTACATGTCAGACAAGTAGCACTTACATCATTGTATCAGATCTCTACAACTAGAAATTAGACATCCAAAAACATCTATTAGGTTCTGAAAGTGTTCATCTTGGGCCAATTTATTCATGTACACCACTCAGGATTTCTCATTGGGATGAGAAAATTCTGCAAACAAAAAAACACACAAGTTGGACATTATAAAATGTTATATACTGCGCAAACTAGTGTATTTGTGGTGATAGTATGGTATACAGATGCATGTTGTGTATGAATGACAAAGTGATGTCTCTGAATTTCTCAAAGTTGTAGAGAATTGATCATCTACAACCCTATCAGCACAGAATATAATATATGGCCATGGTCACTGTACAGTCACATGAGTGCTAGAGACTGACTTTGGTAAATGGCCAAACAAATCTAATGCTAGACAATATATCCATGTTGAACGATGTGTACATAAATTTATAGAGAAAATAAATTAATAATGAAACCTAAACAAAATAATAAAAGGTCTTGATTTTGATGTAGCAAATTATCCCTAAAACAGGACATTAAGAATAAACAAACAAGTGTACCAAGATGTTGCTAGGATTATCAAAACTTTATGACTTATGATCAAGATTTCTAACACCCATCTAAATCACACAAAAAAACTAATGCTACAGACTACAACAAAATGGTACCTTTACAGTTGATCAAATAAATAACTGAGAACCACAGTACAGTACACAGAGTGGTAGTTATATTTATTAAATTTAATAGTATGGTCTATCACTCTGGTCTATCTACCACATATAATATATGGTCTAGATTGGACACTCATGAAGCAACTGTGTAACACAACCTGACATTTACTGGATCTACAGCAGAAGAGAATAGAAGCATCTTTCGATGAACGGTAGGGAAGATGAGTTTCAGAATAAGAATCAAATTTTGTGGTCATTATAGATCTATATATATGAATATGGATGTTACTTGATGGAAGATCCTAAACAATGCATTTATACCGTTGTTTAGGCAGAAACAAGTTATGTTTGATATCGCCTTATTAAAAACCGACTACACACAATGTTTATGTGTGCGGCCAAAAGCCAGGCTTAAGATTCATGTCAACAGTACTAAACATGAGGTATAATTAAAATGATATATCAGGTTAGATTGTACATCAGGTTGTCTTAAATTAGTTTATCAGATCAAAAATAAATATATATTGCTTTCTTTAGTATTCTAGAAGTCCCATTTAAGCTTGCTGGATGTACTGATTTTCATCGCCACCATGAATCCATGCACCCACATTTTGTTGCATGAAGCTGTTTTTCTTTTAGTGTCTCCGCCTTCTGGTATGTAAACCAAATAAATCTGACTTTGGTAAATGGCCAAATACAAAATATTTAGTATAATGTAAAAATATAATGAAACAAACAGGACCACAAATAACTAAGATGAAATTGGACTAAGCAATGGAGGTACTCACCAAGACAATACTAGGGTTTATTTTCAACCCCTCAGTATCAAATAGCTTTTGTAGAGTATTAAGTTGTAATGCAAACTGCAAATATTCACACAAACAGCAAGAAATACAGTATCCCCACCACCTGTGGGGTGGCAAGAAATACAAAGATTCACACGTCACAAAAGGCAGTTGGGTGTTAGAAGCAGGTAGAAGGTGACTGACCCAGCAGTCACAAAAATAAGGAAAAATGGTATGCAACAATACCAGTGGTAAGACCAAAAATAACTGGGTTTCGTTTGTCTTACTCATGGATTTGGGAGTAATTAAGACTGGTGATTAATGAATAGTGAAAGGTTGAGGCTGGTAATGGATTGGACAATCTTGGTACAACATAGCAGGCACTCAAGAACACAAGAAAATGTAGCCATGTTCAGCAGGTGAAGCACCTCTGAAGTCGGAGACAGCCCACCTGTATGGTGAGGAAACCAATAAAACGTGAGCATGCCTTCATGAAAAATCGGTCAGAAGTGCCACATCAGGTGTCATGGCTACGCCTGAATTCATAGCGAACGAGAAGCAAAAGTAAAAAAGAAATTTTAAAGTGGCAAAAAAACCCACGACTTTCAATATGCCACAATAAATTTGAACGGTAATCTAGGTGAGACCAGTATTTAGATATACTAATAGTAATCGATTATATATGTATATCATATGAATGTTACTTGAGACAGGATTCTAAACAATGTGTTTATACCATTGTCTAGAGTTTTGAACAAGTTATGTTTGATGTCGCCTTTCTTTAAATAAACCGCACTGTACACAATGTTTGTGTGTGCGGATGTGAGCCAGGCTTAGATTCATAGTAGTATAAGTATTACTTACATCTAGTTTGATCCCTATAATAAGAAATGGCAATCAAGAACATCCACATCTTTAGTGATCTAGCTCAGTTTAAGCTTGATCTGTTCCTTTTCACGTAAACCATTCAATCTGGACTTTTCTCTTTGGGGTGAAGAAATTCTGTGAAGAAAAGCTGAGAATGAGTGGCAGCACATGACATTTTACTACTTATAAAAGAGGTCGATAGCATAGAAACAATGGCAAGTAAAAACGACTGGTGTGATGATCACATCACCCCCAGTCTACAATTAGTCAAAAGAAAACACCTGAAATTCATTTCCATCGGGATGCAAACTTTTAAAAGAATTAACAGACAGCATACTGGTGGGGGATATATACTAGGCAATGTATGTGTGATACAGACACACACAAAGATCAAGATGTGAAATTAAACTTTACAATGTAAATAGGTGTCTCTGAGCATCTCAAAGTTGTATAGAATATATCTAATACAACCCTTTAGCAAAGATTATAATGTATGGCCAAGGTCACTGTACAGTCACATGATAGCTAGAGACTGACCTTGGTAAATGGCCCAAAAAAAATTTTCATTTCTGGCGTAATGAGTTGTGGCATTGATTTTGAAGCTATGTATGTGGATACAATAATTGTGTATATATATTTTGTTAATCTTTAATGAATTGTCAGGGCAGCACCCTTCCAACCTGCTCTTATAAATTTTGAACTACCACTGGTTCTTTAATGTTCTCAAATTTAACATTAAACCATTTTTAGCCGTTGTAATATCTTTGTCAGTCTATATGTGGTGTTCTATGTTGTATCGTTTGCTTGATAGAAACGCCTTTTGGTAGAAAGCATGTGCTGCAATTATTTTTTTTTAAAAACTACAGTAGTTTGTTATTACGTGTTTTGTCAAATTGAACACAGGACCTACATCCCTCTCGACTAGGAAATCTCAATCTCACATACACTGAGATCAGGATCTCTGGAAAATATCCAGATGGCTCTCAGGGCACCGAGTACCTTTGGCTGACGGACACGAGCACCTAATGCCACAGACCCCCTGAAGCAAAGATGTGAATTTATACTTTACAACATAAATGGGTGTTTCTGAACATCTCAAAAGTTGTATAGAACAGATCTAATACAACCTTTTATGAAAGATTATAATTTATGGCCAAGGTCACTGTACAGTCACATGAGAGCTAGCGACTGACCTTGGTAAATGGCCAAAAAAGCTAATTCATATCATGATTCATAACAGCTCAAGACAAACTGCCACTAGATTTGAACATGCTCATTTGGGAAGTTCCAGCACTTTTATCAAAGTTAAACGCTATTCATAAATAATGTATTGTCTATCATTCACCACTTTCCTTCATTAATAGGATTTTTATGTTAACTTCTGCATACAAGTTACATAATTTACAGATTTTCCATTTTGTGAGTTATCTGGCCCTTAGCATTCACATATTTCAGGTCCGACCCTAACAACAAAATATTATCCACCTCAACCACTGTGGTTTATGTAGATAGGTGTGTGTGTGTATACATTTTAAATCTTTATATATATAGTACATAAGCCCACAACGATGTTACTTGAGACAGGATTCTAAACAATGTGTTTATACCATTGTCTAGAGTTTTGAACAAGTTATGTTTGATATTGCCTTTCTTTAAATAAACCGCACTGTACACAATGTTTGTGTGTGCAGATGTGAGCCAGGCTTTGATTCATCAAAGTTTTACTTGTTATAGTTATGATCCCTACAATAAGAAATGAGAATCAATATCCACATCTTTAGTGTTCTACAGGGTGTTCAAGATAATTGCAACTCCATTGACAATTCGAAAGTTGCCAGGTAAAGTAGAGTTGTGTGTTTATTTACTATTTAAACCGGTTCTGACTAGCTGGTCCTATGTCACATTTGTTCATTGCCCCTTCCCGCACTACAAGTACACACCGTCACACAACCTTGACCTATACTGCGTCATAACTGAACCTTCCCATACATATAACATATGCCAGATTAGCTCCATTCACGGGCTGTTTTTAAGTTGAAAAACCCTGTAGCTGTTCAGTTTAACCATGATTTGTTCATTTTCATGTCAACCATTCAATCTGGACTTTTCTCTTTGGAATGAAAGGATAAAGATATGTGAAGAAAAAAGTTGAGCATGAGCCGATTCTGGTAGCACAAGATATTTTATTAATTATAAGAGGTAGAAAGCATAGAAACAATTAAAACGGCTGGTGTGATGATCACATCACCCGTCTACCATTAGTCAAAGAAAAACCTGCAAATATATAGACCACACTTAGCGGCATAGTGTAAACTGGTCAACTACACATATTCAATGTTATCAGATTTTATTCAATAAATTTATGTTCTGAATATAAACAAGTTATATGGCTGTTGCTTGTGACAGATTCTTAGCAATGACAAACATTACCAAGTGTTTTATACAAGAACATTTATTTTGCCTTTCAATTAATAAGCCACACAACACAATGAGTGTGCAAGGCTGTGAGCCAGGCTTTTGAAGAATATAAAATAAATGAACACCGCTAAAAATCTTACCTTCTCTTGCATGCCAATTTAGAAGTCTCGTGATTGTCCATTCCAAATCAGGATCCAAATCAGAATGATTGTGTACACTGCAAGCACAAAATACACTTTACACTTACATTATGTATGTTACCAATTTAATTTAATAAAAATTTAACGCTATTAACGTCCGTGTGGTGACGGGGACCACAAGGGAAGCAAAGATAGTACCACTGCAACCTACAATGCATGTTCATAAGAGGCAACTCATGTAGGTCCTAGGATGCTACCCTAGTAAATAAAAGCAGTGCTGAAATCTTATGTGGCCTAGTTGTAGGCGCATAACTGGCAAGCATACAATCGCTCATAGGCTCAGATCACAGAGTGGTTGACAAGTGGTCGATATGGAGCATCGATGTATCTACAATCTAATGGAAGGATTTTGGCAATACTAGAGCCATCTACAATGTACTTTTTTGACTATGACATTACTTCAAATTGACTTCTATGTATGCCTACATTCAAATGTAGTGACCAGTCTTGCCCACTATTTTGAGAATATAGGAGAAATATACTGTTGCCATCTTGTAATTGAAAGTAAATATAACATTACCTCCAGAATGAGTAGATGGCTAAAATACAGCTATTACTCAAATTACTGTAATTTACTAATTACACACTAAGTTACTAACAAAGAGAAAGTTGTAAGGTGGCATTTTCACTAAAAATGTATGCATTTAATATTACTATGACCACTGTCAAATAACACGTGTTGTAGGCAGTGTTCGCTTACCCAGGCTTGCCATTTCAGTCCCAATTACTTTTTAATTAAATTTTTGTTTAAAATTAAAAGCGTAGTTGCATCTTAAATTTTGGGACCTATAAATACTCCGCAACTTAAATGTTTATTACGGGTTTTCATTTATGACACTATTATTATACTCACTTCTTTAACTTCTTAGGTCTAGGTTGTAGTTTTTTCTAATTCATATAAAATAATAAGACCGTTTTCACTTATTCCAATAATTTATGTGAATTTGTGATAAAACTGCCGCAAACTTATTTAAGAACTGCTGGTATAATGCTATTAAGTTGTTCTGATATAAACGAATGCTTTATTTTTATAATGGCTGCTGTGCTGTAGGTAGCGGTTCAGCATCATGTCCACCACCTGACCACGTGGTCCCAGATTAACAAATTTTGAAAAATGAGGTAATAACGCTATGATCAAAAATCCCAAGTAAAAGTAAGCTTTACATATTATATCTCGTTACAATATTTATGCAATTGCATGCTATAACTTAACGTAGAAGTTAAGTTTAGAAGAAAAAAAATTAAAAGCCAAGAAGTCCAAGAATATACTACCTTTCCCTCCTTTCGCCAGTCTCGTCGTCTATGAAGTGCCCTGTAACATTTAGAACATGCGCACTTCTCTAGGGAACATTGGCCAGTTACTGTTGTCTGTGGTGAACATTTAATATTTAAAATTTGTTACTGTTATCATCACTATTTGATTTAATTTCGCACATACCATACAGATATTGTAAATATTTTTTAACTCTTCAATTATTATATTTTGAAAATGTTATTTAATTTTGTCTTTATTTATTGGAATGAAGAACATAATATTAATAAGTACATCTTTGTCCTACCAGGCATTAAATAGCGCCAACCAGGGCTTGTGGGTAGCAACATTATCACCAACATTACGTGCCATGCCGATAGAGGGTAAGATTGGCGGAATGGATTAGATTGCGGTTACCATACAGAAGACCTGTGTTCAATCCACGGCAAGGCCAATGATTTTTTTTCTGTTGTGGGCATAAAAGAAAAATCCTATGTCGAACAGCTTCGCGGCGACTGCATTGGCCATTAAATTCATCATGCTCTCACCGACCCAAATAGCGGTACCACAGGTAGTAACGACAGTTTTTTTAAATAGCACCCTTCCTGTACGTGGGTTTGCATAGTTCAGTGGCTAGTGCACTTGCTTCAAACAAATTGTACACGGATTCAAATCCCGGTTGGTTAACTCATTGGTTCTCTAAGCTCAGTTAAATATGAGTATCTAACTTTATACGGCAAACTCGAAATAGTCGCAGAAGTCATCTATTTTTAAGTGATTTCTTCTTCTGCGTTATCACTAGATTGGGATTTCAGATTCTCTAATAAAGACAGCCGTCTGTCTCAGATTATCAGCCACGCTATACAGTTTGTCTTGGACGCTGGTGTATGTAGGCCACCCTTTCTTCTCAGGTCTGCATACTGGGGGCAGTTCTGTAAGACATGTTCTGTTGTTGTACTCGCCAAGCCACAGGGGCACAGGTCGTTGGTGCCATCTTGAACTTAGTGTATATGCGGTGTCTCATTCTGTTGTGACCCGTCCGGAGGCGAAGTATGACTGTCTGGTCCCTTCTGGACAGTTGGTAATATCCATCGTTCTTGTTGTGCTTTGGTTGTTTTTTATCTCATTTTGCTTTGTACTGCCCTTTGGGGATGGTTTTTGCTTCTTCATAGCTAACCAGGTTGTCATCGTGGGGCATTCCGGCTCCCTCTTTAGCCAGTCTGTCAGCATCTTCATTCCCCTTTATGTTGCAGTGTGAGGGTATCCACTGGATTATTACCCTCTCAGATTCATGAGATCACTGGGCTACGGTTGACTTGAGATCACTTAGTGATTTGACACAGGTTCTAAACAAACTGAAAGGTACTGAGCATCAGTTGGACATTGTTAGTTGTGGTGATATCGATTCTAACTAGGTGTTCTGATGTACATTCTGCGATCAGCTTTCTATGCTCAAAGGTCTAAACAGTGATTTCAGTTGACTCCAAGAATCCAGTTGTCATTCCTTCCTTTCGTTCGCTTGAAATATTGTCTATATATTCAATGTTGTCTCTTGTATGAACTTCACTGTCTTTTGTAGCTCACACAGAGGTCCGTGTAGTTTTCTGTCGAGTGTTGTTTCGTTAGACCAGTGAGTTTGCCTCAGTGTATCATATTCGGGCCAGTCTTGAAGTATGTGTTCTGCAGTCTGGTGTGCCTGTCCACATGGCTGAATTGCCAATCTTGAATTGTGTGATCCAGTTGTCACAAACATATATTATCGCTCTTACCGTACAAATTCTCCTTCAAATTATTCTCACCGAGTCAGATTTGAGAATTCTAGTAACTTAAGATGGGGCATGTTTGCAGTATGTGTTCGAGGATCTGGGGACCATTTTGGCATTGCATTGATCAGTTTCAGCAGCTTTTATTTTATGGACGTGTAGTCTAGTGTCTTGTGCAGTGCATAACGATTGTGGTTTGTTGAGATCTGTTTACCTATAGGATGCGGTTTTGTAGGTAATTGCTTTCTTCGCTGTAGTTCCATGCATATTTGTATTTCCATTTTGATATATGTGTTTTTGCTTCCATCGGTGAGATTCTGTGGTAGAGTTATTTATTGTTGGTGCTTGCTTTCGTTAGTCTGCCACATTTCTCACAATATAAGTGTGCTGGAATTCATTGTAGTGATGATTTGTTACTGACAGACAGCTGATTTATGTGACAGTTCTTGTTAAGAAATGGTAGACATTTAATGTTTACTTCTTCTTCGAAAGCTTCATATCGATCACTTGTCAATCACTTTGTGTGATTTGTATATGATCAGAGCCTAAGAGCGATTGTACGTTGTGCCAGTTATGTGCCTACAAGTAGGCCAGCACATCTGTTTTCTGCGCTGCTTTTTATTTACTCTTCTTCTTCTTTGCATTCGTTCTTTACGACCAATTTTAATCACTCCTTGTGATATGTTTGATCTTTGCCAAGAACGTGTATACGCTGCACATTGGTTTGGTAGGCCCTAAACGCATAGACTTCTACATGTTTAGGATACATGCATCCGATTTCATCCAAACCTCCTTAGTCACATCTTACCACATGCGTGGCAGGTAACAGTGGTTCTATTCTTTACACCCCAAATTTGGGCTCCGGTTACCACTCGGACGTCTAACTTTAATAAAACGTATATCTACAAGATGTGCCCTGTGCCTGGTTCTAGATCCAGCAGAGTTAGGGATGACTTAGGAAGAGTGAAAAGTCAAAATTAGTAGCCTGCTGATGACCAGTAGAACACACAAGCTAGCAAACAAGTTATCATATTCCGCCTCCGTACCGGCTATAACAGACTCCGAAAACACATGTATAAAAAATGTTAATTGGCACAACTAGCCTGTGCCGCTGCCTGCCGCTGCCAGCAGGGGAACATGACGACAGAGTACTTACTGCAAGACTGTCATCTGCTAGCAGACCTGAGAAACGAAACCTGGTTGAAAAATATCGAAATAAATGAGTAGATGTACGGAGGGACGGAGTCGTCCCTAATAACAACAGCAGAATTCATGTGTAAATGTGGTTCATCAGTCTAAGCGGTGATCGCGCGAGCGAGAGAACACACAAGCCAACCCACCTTCCAGTGGTGAAGACCAGACACCTTTGACCGCAAAGGTCTTCTTCTTCTTCTTCTTTCTGTTCGTTCTTTACGACCAATTTTAATCACTCTTTGTGATATGTTTGATCTTTGCCAAGAACGTGTATACGTTGCACATTGGTTTGGTAGGCCCTTAAACGCATATATTTCTACACGTTTAGGACATGTGCATCCGATTTCAGCCAAACCTCCTTAGTCGCCTCTTACGACATGCGTGGCAGGTTACAGTGGTTCTATTCTTTACACCCCAAATTTGGGCCCCGGTAACCACTCGGGTGTAAATTGGACGACGGGCAGAGAAGGCTGAGGCTCATCGCTGAACACCCCTTAAGCCTCGTGACCTCCAAGGAGGAGCTATCGCGCTATTCAAGAGCAAAAATAACGCCCAGGTACCCCACCGCAAAGGTCAAAGGCAAACAAGGCTCTGATTCGCCTAAAGAAATGTATTTCCTTTGCTAATTTTTGTTCCTTGTCCTACATAGGAAGGCGACCCGAATAAAAAAAAGCATGCAGAAACCGGATGTGCTGACCTACATGTTTGTAGGTATCTAGCTACTGGCACAATGAACTCCCACTCTAATGAAGTACAAATCTCGTACCAACTACAAATGTTGATTTAACAAGTCCTTCCTTCCTTCCTTTCGTTCGCTTGAAATATTGTCTATATACATTCAACGATGTCTTGTATAAACTTCACTGTCTTCTGTAGCTCACAGAGGTCGTGTAGTTTTCTGTCCAGTGTTGTTTCGTTAGGCCAGTGAGTTTGCCTCAGTATATCATATTCGTGGCAGTCTTGAAGTATGTGCTCTGCAGTCTGATGTGCCTGTCCACATGGCTGAATTGCCAATCTTGAATTTTGTATAACTGTAGCTGCGGAGTCGATTGTGTTCTGTTCTAAGGCGCAGAATAACAACTTGTTCTAATCTTCTCATATTATAGTAGTCGTATTGTGTTGGTATTTGTGGCTTTCTGGTTGATTTAATCATCCTTTTCTTTTGTTGGTAGGTAACTGGCACATCCGGTTGCTCTCCTGCAGCACCTTATTTGGCTAGTCGATCTGCTGTTTCATTTCCTGGTATTCCACAGTGAGACGGTATCCACTGCAAGACGACCTTGTGCTGCTTGCATAATTTAACAAGTTATTTGACTCAAGTGAACAAAGGATAAGAATCGGCAGCCCTCACAGGTACTATTGAGTTTGTGCACTGCTGCTGATATCTGCCTGTGTAAGAAAGAGATCGGAGCTCACATGGTTACTCACCGAAGTGCAATGATGATGGGCCTATCAATTAATCAATCAAAGAGGCAGCATATCATCAAGTAGCTTGTCCCTTCCGGAACTTGGCTCCCGTGACAGCAGTCCTGAAAAACTATGTTCTGTGCAAGCTGATCGGCGTCAGCAGCAGTGATTCTCAGATCGTCAATGACATCTTGCACTCATCGTTTCTAGGTCTTCATCTCATTCTTCCAGGCACCATTCCTTCCAAAATAATCTCTAGGCACTCACAGCGTTTAATATGTCCGAAATATTTTCCTTGATGTTATGCTCTTTAATAGCCATCTCTCTTTAATATCAAGCTGTTGCAGAACAGAAGCATTTGTTCTTTTCTCTGTCCATGATATTCTAAGTACTCTTCTGTAGCATTTTCATTCAAAGGCATTAATGATCTTCTCCACGCTTTGTCAAGAAGAATATACAGATGATAGATAATATCAACCAAAACTTAGAGAAAAAAGGAACCAATAACATGTGCACAATTTCCCAATAAAATTTATTTACAATGTCACAGGTTACAAATTTGAATGTATTTGCTTGTTAATGTGAAATGTATCTCACTGTAACCCTGTAGACCCCTGAAGTCGGAGTAGGCCAGCCTATATGGTGAGGGACACTGATAATAAGGAAAGCAGGCATTCATGTAAAAATGGCACCAAAGCAGTACTTAAAGCACATCTTGACTGCCCCAGCCTGAGAATGGAAACCTGGCCAATAAGAACAACCCTTCAGAACAAACTATGGGGGTCCGGTGAAGACCTCAAGCGTACCGTCCTGTTTATGACTCATATGAGTAGTTGATTCTTCTTCTTCGAATGCTCAAGTAGGTCAGCACATCCTATTTATGTGACGCTTTTGATTTACTAGGTAGCCTCCTAGGCCCCTACCTCAGTCACGTCTTGTAGGTTGCAGTGTTAATATTCTTTGCTCCCCATGAGAGCCCCAGCAACTCACGGGTGCACCACTCTGTTTATGACACATACCAAAGTTGTCGCATAGCAAACGTTGATCACAGAAGTAGTAACACTGTACAGATAAGCAACATATTATTTTACATGTTGTCATGTATATCACCACTCCCTTGGAATACATTTGAAAACTGTGTGAGGTTTATATAATGCACCAAAGGAGAACAAAAAGAGCAGATACAAAAATAAAATATATCATCGACATGCCCACAGAACAATGAATTGATAAACCTGATGGTATTAACATCTTAAAATAGATAGTTTCAGTGGGGACTGCCTAGAGTAGTTGATAGTAGCTCGGCCTGCTAGCTGTGAGACGCCTCATAGCTCGGGTTCGATCCTACTGTCCGGCATTTGTTCCCTGGTCTTACTCAGGACGATAACTTGAGTACCTCTGAAGTCGGAGAAAATCTGCCTGTATGGCGAGGAATACTAATTCACAGTACATTGAGCACACGGGTGCCAGTGTAAAGTAATTTACAATGTGCACGCTGCTGCCATTGTTAGAAATTGGAAAACAGATTTTCACGCAAAATCAGTTTCAGAGATGGAACTTCGCTGAGTTGAAACGACAAAGGAAAAAAGAAAAAAAAAGATAGTTTCAGTGGGTATATTTATGTTCTTGGCAGTAATTGACAAATGTAATGACAACTAGTAACAACTGTTATAAGAAGGAGAAGATGGAGATATGTTGGACACACCATGAGAACAAATAACCAAAGAATATCAAAGTGGGCACTGAAGTGGGATGCAGAGGTTCTCTCTCTCTCTCCCCGATCATTCTTTTGTCCATTTTGATCACTCTTATTGTGATATATAAACAGCCTTTGCCAAGAATGTATTTTTAGGTCACATCTTCAGTACCATTTGGAGCACTGGTGCTTGTTCTTTGGCAATGTGTCTGATTTCAGCCAGTGTTTACTGGGTTCGCTCTCCGTCAGTCTTTGACTGTCCCTTGCCGACCTGCAAGGCAGCAGGGTTAGATGGTTCAAGAAAGAGAGAATGACCTAAGGAGACATTGACATGAACTTTGCTGAGAGAGGCAAGAAATATCGGTCTCAGTTCCATGGAAGAAAATGAGCGAGTTGCAGAAGGGTTGAGCGATATGGAGAAATTGCTTGCAGGCTCTATGATAACGATGACGAGAGGAATTATTATTATGATGACAACATGCATACAACTATACACAAATAAACACAATGAGAATCGTACAATCACACATAAAAAAACATAGCTAGCAACAAATTCTAAATTGAACTCAAGAAAATCAATTAAACAAATTCAGATCTCACTGGCACATGAGATATCTCTGTAACTTCTATCAGATCAAATTATCATGATAACGAGGGTTTCAAACCCATCGACCACTTTTTAACCACTCTTAACAAGTAAACTTGGGGATCTAAATTACAAGTACCCCAGAAGTTGGAGTATGTGAAATCTGTGCTGCTGTACAGCTCAGAAATGTGGCGAGGCACCAAGTCAAATACAAAGAAGATTCAGACCTTTGTCAACGGATGTCTTTGGCGGATTCTCAGACTGAGACGGTATGATACAGTTATAAACACAGACCTGTGGATAAAAACTGAACAGGAACCCATGATCTTCTTCTTCTTCTTTCTTTACGACCAATTTTAATCACTCTTTGTGATATGTTTGATCTTTGCCAAAGAACGTGTATACGTTGCACATTGGTTTGGTAGGCCCCTAAATGCAGACTTCTACACGTTTAGGACACATGCATCCGATTTCAGCCAACCTCCTTAGTCGCTCTTCGACATGCATGGCAAGTAACAGTGGTTCTATTCTTTACATCCCAAATTTGGGCCCGGTAACCACTCGGGCGGAACCCATGATGACCCAGGTCAAGAGGAAAAAATGGCGATGGGTCGGACATACCCTACAGAAGACACAGTCGAGTGTCACTAGACAAGCACTTGAGTTGAACCCGCAAGGAAAACGAAAAAGAGGACACCCTAAACAGACCTGGAGACGTAGTCTTCTTTAGGAACTGAAGAGTTCTCAATTGTTCTGGGAGATCATAAAGAGAACAGCCAGATACCGAGAAGAGTGGCGAACAACTGTTGAGACCCTATGCTCCACGAGTAGCGGAGAAGAATAAGTCAAGAAGTCAGAGTAAGGCTCACCAGAATGGTGAGGGAGACTGATGATAAGGAAACCAAGCCTTCAAACAAAAATCACTCAGAGATGCGATATTTAAACGCCCTGACTACGCCTGAATTCATAGCTAGCAAACTACCTATAAAGTCTGAGAAGACCTGAACGGTGGGGGGACTGATAAAAAGGAAAGCAGGTCTTCACGTAAAATTCAGTCTGAAGCACCATATCAGGCGTCCTGACTATCCCAAAAAAATGAGAGGTGGACAAAATGGTGGCGAGTCTCGAAGATGGGGTATCCATCCAGAGTACAATAACTGCGTTTCCCTCGCAGAGAACCACTACTGCTTGTAGTTTGGTTGAGATAATCAAGGGTAGCAGAGCAAACCAAACACAAAACTGGACGGCAGGCACGCCAAGTAGTCTAAAAAAAGACTGGTAACCTGGGCAGATGACACTCAACATACCGGAAGGGAAGGTTGTCTAAGGGTAGCTACCCTAAAGAAAATAGCAACCTGCTGTCTTTTGCAGGTCGGCTGGAGAAAGCCCAAGGCTGATGGAGAGCGAACCCAGTAAACGCTGGCTAAAATTGGACACATCGCCGAAGGATAAGCACCAGAGCTCCTAATGGTGCTAAAGATGTGACGAAACACCCATGTAATGCTGCATGAATCAGATTTCCACAGGAATAAGAATTTATGGGAAATCTGGAACACCAGTCTAGTCGGTGATCACTCACACGCACGCGAGAACGAGAGAGAGAGACAGACGCCCTGACTATGCCTGAATTCATAGCGAGCGAATGCAAGAAGAAGAATAGCGGCAAACGTAAAAAACCCAGCACACATGGTTATTCAACACAGTGCAATGATGATGGTCATATAAAACAATCAATCTTCTTCAAATGCTCCATACTCACCACTTTTAACCACTCTGTGTGATTTGTATGTGATCTGAGCCTAAGAGGATTGTACATTGTGCCACCTATGCACCTACAAATAGGCCAGCACATCCGATTTTGCGATGTTTTTATTTACTAGGTAGCTTTCCTTGGCCCCTACATCAGTCCCTCTTACATGTCTTGTGGGTCAAGTGGTACTATTCTTTGCTTCCTTGCGTTTGCGATTTACAGCAGGCGTTACCGCGTTATTCAAAATCAAGTCCCTGAATGCCGAGAAGGTCAAGTGAGGTGTGATTAATAGAAACCACAAACCTTCCTGCAAAATCAGCCATGCACTCTTCGATAATGATGGGTGGTCACTGACAACTTATTACACACCAAACAAAGAATTAAATATTATGGATAGCAGTTACCAAACTTAGTGGACCAGGACAAAAGCCATATTTTTTTACAAGCCATTTGTTTTTAGAATACAGAACGCCCTTTAGTGTGGCTCCTGGTAAAAAGGCGTCCAACCCAAAGCCATGTAGTGTAGTGTTTGGTCCACAAGGAGTAAAATCCCAAATATGATTAAAAACCATCAAATCCCTAAAAGACCATAGGAATGATTCATGTGAGTACCGCTTTGTGAAATTATATTTTGAAAACAAATTGCAAGACATTGGTAACAGAAATGTGAATCATTAATCGGATGACGATGATAATAAAATTCATGACATTGTCAGTGAAATGAATAAAGCAAGAGAAGAATGATACATATGGCAATAACAATTGATATGATGATGGAATCTCTACGTCTGCGGAAATGTATTCTCTGTACAAGACTGTTGACCACAGGAAAACGATCTGTGCAGGAAGTTAAGGTTTTTTATCTTTGCAATCTTCTTCAAATGCTCCATATTGCCTTGTGTGTTCGAGGAGCAAAGAATAGTAACACTCGACCTACAAAGCATGTCATACAAAGGTGACTGAGGTAGGGGCCTAGGGAAGCTGCCATAGCAAATAAAAAGCATTGCAGAAATTGGATGTGCTGGCATACTTGTTGGCACATAACTGGCACACCTTACAATCGTTCTTAGGCTCAGATCACATACAAATCACAAAGAGTGGTCGATGTGGAGTGTTTAGAGAATAAGAAACGCTCCATATCGACCACTTGTTAAACCATTCTTTGTGATTTGTATGTGATCTGAGCCTAAAAGTGACTGTACATTGCGCCAAGTGTCTACAAGTGGGCCAGAACATCTGATTTCAGAGACACTTTTTATTTACTAGGGTAGTTTCCATAGATCCTACCTCAGTCATCTCTTACAGCATGCCTTGTCTTGTCGCAGATACTATTCTTTGTTCCCTTGCGAGCCCGACAACACACAGGTGATATAAATCAACAAATAAAATCACACATAACAGTTTTAAAGAAAAGGATACTGACAAAGGTATTCATCTTATGTGTAACTGACGTTAAGAATCTTCCCTGTGATTGAAGATTCTCCTTTGTAGCAATGGCAATGCTGAGAAATAAAAGAAGTACAGAAATACAATTTTTAACACCCGAGTGGTTACCGGGCCCAAATTTGGGGTGTAAAGAATAGAACCACTGTTACCTGTCATGCATATCATAAGAGGCGACTAAAGAGGTTGGACTGAAATCGGATGAACATGTCCTAAACGTGTAGAAATCTATGCGTTTAGGGGCCTACAAACCAATGTGCAACGTATACACGTTCTTGGCAAAGATCAAACATATCACAAAGAGTGATTAAAATTGGGTCGTAAAGAACGAACGCAAAGAAGAAGACAATTTTTAAAACTGGATGAAAGATGACAAGGACAAACTGACTTCTTTTTTTTTTTTCTTCGATCCAGAAGCACTTGAGCTGAAAGTTTTTCAGCTCGGTGTCATGGACATCGTAACCCTTCGGCTCGGTGCCACGAACACCGTAAATCTGGGGAACCTGTAGCTTTTCTGCCAGTCCGCGGAGTTGAACCCGCACTTATAGAGGATTAGTCACCCATAGTCCAACACGCTACGAACACGCTGGGCCTTTTTCTTCTTCAAACACTCCAACCACTGGTTTGTTTCAATTTCAGTTTGGAATATCTTCATCGCACTCCGGACATAAGTATAGGTCTCCGATGTCTTTCGCAACAACCCCAACACCGTCCAGCGACAGGTTCGATGTTGCTTGATGAGCACACACACACATAATCATACGCCTGTTGTCTATTCTTTCTAGCTATTCAATCTTCCATTCAAACTTTTCAATCTTTCCTATTGTAAAAATCTCTTGCACACATTGACTAGGATTAGAATGAGCTCTTGCCCATCCCTACCTGATATGGTTGTCAAGCCACCATCTGTCTGCTCTCTCATTGCCTGACCCCATATGTGCCAGCCAGTCTGTCTGCTCTCTCATTGCCATCGACACCCATGTGCCAGCCAGTCTGTCTGCTCTCTAATTGCCATCGACACCCATGTGCCAGCCAGTCTGTCTGCTCTCTCATTCCATCACATGCCACCATACGTTCATGCATCACCCATTTGCCAGCCAGTCTGTCTGCTCTCTCATTGCCATCGACACCCATGTGCCAGCCAGCCTGTCTGCTCTCTCATTGCCATCGACACCCATGTGCCAGCCAGCCTGTCTGCTCTCTCATTGCCATCGACACCCATGTGCCAGCCAGCCTGTCTGCTCTCTCATTGCCATCGACACCCATGTGCCAGCCAGTCTGTCTGCTCTCTCATTGCCATCGACACCCATGTGCCATGGAAGAAGATGAATGTAACTGCAATTGTTGATGTTTTTAAAAAGTTTAGTTGTCAGATCATCATCACTGCATGTGGAACCAATTTGTCCATAAGTGCTCCGATTTCCCTCTCAGTATGTCTCTTAGTGTATGGCGACTAACGACCCCGGTTCTTTGTTGGTTTACTATTCTTTTTTGTCTACCAGCATAGCGTTCTTGTCTAGCTACACCACACTTGACTTAGAATTCTTGCAGTCTGGTTAGTGTGGTAGATTCACCACTATTACTTGAATCATATACATGTTCTCTCTCCCTTAGGAAATTTATGATATCAGCCTGATCCATTACTCGCCAGCCTTTTACAGCAGCTATACCTGCAAGCCTATCTGTACGTTCATTTTCCCTTACACCTGCATGCCCTAGCACAAAAATAAAACTGATGTTTGTCAGCATAGACCACTCAGGACTCCATCCATTGTCTCCAAGCCTATCCTGTTTAATCTTCCTGAGCATACTCATTGAGTCACTCAGGAAGATTGAAACTGAGATGAGCTCGAGACAATGGATGGAGTGCTGAGAGTCTAAGCTGACAAACATCAGTTTTATTATTATTGACGCTTATAATGATTCTTCTTCTTCGAACACTCCATATCGACCACTTCTCAACCACTTTGTGTGATTTGTATGTGATTCGAGCATAAGAACGATTGCACATTGTGCCAGTTATGTGCCTACAGGTAGGCAAGCACATCTGATTTCTGCAATGTTTTTTATTTACTAGGGTAGCTTCCATAGGTCCTACATCAGTCACTTCTTACGACATGCCTTGTAGGTCGCAGTGGTACTATTCTTTGCTTCCCTTGCAGACCCTGACATCACACAGACGGTAATGTTTCAATTCACTGCCTTCGCAACGAACCATATAGATAACTAAAACTGCTGGTGAAGACTGATAAGAGGAAAAATGAGGAAAAACAATAATACCAAGATGATTATCTGATTTGAAAATGAACCAAGGAAGATAAACATAAGTCTACCTACTTTATTTGTTCATCCACTAATCTTTCGAGCTGTGAAAAAAAAGTTTACAGTGAATCAGTAGCAAAATATATTTTAAATTAATAAAACAAATTATTCAAATGTTGTATGTATAGTTTGTGCGTCTGTGGCTAGGGTTAGTGACTCGGTCTATTAATCCCGACGTTCTGAGTTCGAATCACGCTTCGGACAGTTTGCTTGCAAATTGTTTCCGTTGATTTTAACAAAGGACGATGGCGCCACCGTCAGAAAGCAATGACAAACTACTGACGTATAAGTGGTGCCTAGAAAATCAACGACTTGTTTACTGTGGTTGATGGCTACGCCCTTTGGGATATGCCACGATTTTTCATATATAGTTTAGTTGTCGGATCATCATCATCACCACTGCATGTCGAACCAATTAGTCCATAAGTGCTCCGATCTCCTCCTTAGTATGTCTCTCAGCGTGTGGCGACTAACAACACTGGTTCTGTGTTGATTTACTATTCTTCTTTGGCAACCAGCATAGTGTTCTTGTCTAACTGCACCACATTTGGTTTGGAATTCCTACAGTCTCGTTTGTGTTGCAGATTCACCACTATTACTTGAATTATGTACACGCCTCTCCCCTTACAGAATTTATAACATCAGCCTGGTCCAATGCTCGCCCGCTTTTTAAATCAGCCATACCTGCAAGCCTATAGGTGGATTCATCTCCCCTTACACAAAAATAAAACTGAATTTTGTCAGCCTAGACCTCCTCAGCGACTCCATCCATTGTCTCTGACCGAGCCCAGTCTGTTTCAATCTTCCTGAGCATACCCACTCACTGAGAAAACATGCATGGACAAAGGCCTGTGATTTCATGTATCCAAATTCCATGCAATTATAACAAAAGTAAGTTACAGAGGTTGTCCCAAATTAAATTTAACACTGAGCAATATCAGTATGATTAATGCATGTGGATAACACTACCCTTGCCATTTGTATTTACATTCAACAGAAGCAACACAGAACAATTTCATTCTGTAGTAAATTCAGTGGTTTAAACACTATTAGAGGACTGATTCTGTAATCAATCAAGTGCCATGCCTGCCGACGTAAGCGATAATGTCTCTCCACAACTCTCTCTGCTTGGTGCATGTAATCAGTTCTGATGCTGATCTTGTGTCTAGCAATGATGTCAGGCTATCCAGCATTTTCTCCCTCTGTCTTCCGCGATCCCTCAATTTTACCTGTTGTCACCAAATGTTCTTCTTCTTCTTTGCGTTCGTTCTTTACGACCAATTTTAATCACTCATTGTGATATGTTTGATCCTTGCCAAGAACGTGTATACGTTGCACATTGGTTTGGTAGGCCCCTAAACGCATAGACTTCTTCATGTTTAGGACATGTGCATCCGATTTCAGACAAACCTCCTTAGTCGCCTCTTAGACATGCGTGGCAGGTAACAGTGGTTCTATTCTTTACACCCCAAATTTGGGCCCCAGTAACCACTCGGGCGGACCAAATGTTCTAAACCTTCTCTTCGCATTATATGCCGAAGAACCTTGATTGTCGGATTCTTATTCTTTTGATAAGGTTCTTTGTGTGCTGCCGATTAAAACCTTCTGTACTGACAGATCTAAATTACAAGTACCTCTGAAAGTCAGAGTATGGCTTGCCTAAATGGCGAGGACACTGCTGATAAGAAAAGCAAGTATTCACGCAAAAAATCAGTCAGAGGCACCATACACCATGACTAAGCCTGAATTCATAGCGAGTAAAAAAAAATGAACACTTTTCATCAGTAACTAACTGTGGACTTAATATGTAAAATTGCAATAAAGCTTACATTGTTCTATCAAACATATGTGAAAGTAAGCCCACTCTAACAAGAACTTCTGATTTTTCAACTGAGCTGATTAGTTTTATGTTACAGAGGGCTGTGTTTATGTACTTGTCTTGTCTTATAGACATGTTGCCTGAAGTGTTGTGGGAGTTTGTTTTCTATTCTCGCCGGTGTGTTGCATCTGTAGTTGTTAGTCTTTAATGTCGCAGGATATCTGTGATATTATCTATCCGTCGGGTTCTTGGTATTCCTCAGTGTCTGGATTGCCGGTTGTTATAATTGCAAGATGGAAATATATCTGGTTTCATTCTCATTAGGTGATCGAAACATTTTATTTGTATAGTGTTCTAATATGTTTGATGCTTAGTGTGATTTCAACGACATTTCTAATGTTCTCATTTCTTAATCTATCCCATCTTGTAACATTGACAGCTATTCTTAAACAGTTCATTTCACAGGTTGTGATCTTTATTTCTGGAGTTTAGTTAGGAACCATGTTTGACAGTGATAACAAAGAGTTGGTAAAAATATATGCAATTTATCAGCTGCCACTTGTCTATGTTTGGGTGTTTGAGCAGTGGGGACGGTATGTCACCGCATTGGACTTTTGGCATATTATCTTGATTTCTCTGTAAATCTTACCATCTTCTGTGTTTTATGCTTCAACTAAAGATACTTCTTCTTCTGCGATCACCAGCTGTCAATTCAGGCGGTAGTCATGCGTGAGACCTGCTTTACCATTTGACTGGCATCCTCGTCATGCAGTGGGCCATCGCGACTTCAGAGTAAGACTAAAGATACTGAAATCAATGTTCCCAGTACAGTCTTCTTCTTCTTCTAACCAGGCTGCAGTTTTCACTCTTGGGCAGTCAATGCCAATTTGTAGAATCTGCATGTGTTCTGTAATTGTGGAAGACTAGAGTAAAGTGTATTATGAACAGATGGGTGTGGTGGGAGGAGTTCTTGTCTAGCTTTATGCAGTCCAGAACATTCAAGCAAGATATGCTGTACTGTCTCGCATGAATGACTGCACTTTCTACAGTGTGGTAGGTTTATTCTGTGTAGGTGGTAATTCAGTCCCCAGTACAGTCAAAGTTAACAACTTAATGAAAACTTACTTCCGTATGTGATCATGTTCTTTAAGATATAGATCTGATCGTCTGTTTAATCCAGAGTTTTTGTATGAACTAGAAGAAAATAGAAAACAACATTATTATACCACAGATTTTCTCTTTGTTGTCTTTGTGTTCTGTTACTTATCAATAGGTCTGTATATAAGTAAAAAGTAAGTAAAGGAACCCTTTCATACCTTGTGGTATATAGGGCAATATAGTGTTAGGCCTGTATTTTTCATTGACCGACAGCACACGATGGGTGATGTGGTCAGCATCACTCCAGCTGCCTTTACTTTCCCAGAGCATGTCTGGTACCCAGTTGAGGCTGGGTCGACCTGAGAGCCGTTGCGGTCTTTAATAATTCCACACGCACTGCGGGAGTTGAACCCAGACCACCAGCCTGAGAAGCGAGTTCACTAACAACTACGCTACCGCGGCTCTCAGGTCTGTATATACATAAGTAAAAGAACCATTTTTTCACAACTCGAGGTATATTAGGTAATATGGTGTTAGGATGTATTTTTCATTGACCATCTGCACACAATCGGTGATGTGGTCATTAGCACGCCAGCTTCCTTTACTTCCTAGTGCTTTTTTCTGATACACAATTAAGGCTGAGGATCAACGTGAGAGCCATTACATCATCTGAATTAGAACTCACGCTTTCAGAACACAAGGCAAATGGCTTAACCAGGAAGACTTCATGGACACTTAGTTATTTCAATAATAGACAAAGCGACTGAAACAGACGATCAAACAAAAGTAAAACTGTCTTAAAAGATGAAAGAAAACAATATAAAATAAAAATGTTAGTGTTTTGCATTGCATAAAAAAAAAAAAGATAAACACCTAAGGCAGTCATTAGTCTGCAGATTCTGTCCAGTGAAAATGTCTAAGCCCAGTCACTTCTAGATATCACTAGTCTAAGGTATGAATCAAATCTCATACTTCATGCAGTTGTACCCACACTACTCTCATGAGTAGCTTCCCTTTCAATCCTCAATCACTTTGTCTGCTGCGCTGCAAACTGTATCCAGGGCCACCACATGGGGGTGGAGTAGGGTCTTGATCAATGTCAGTTCACTGACCGTGGCACCGAATTGACATCTTAATTCTTTGTGCTGATGGTTCCAAAGGATTACATATGACAGTCGCCCATGTGTTGCCAGGAAGCAAAGAAATGTAACACTGCGACCTACAAGGCATGCCGCAGAGCGACTGAGGTAGGGGCCTAGGGAAGCTACCATAGTAAATAAAAAGCTTGCAGAAATTGGATGTGCTGGCCTACTTGTAGGCGCATAACTGACACAACGTACGATCAATCACTCTTAAGCTCAGATCACATACAAATCACAATGAGTGATTTAATAAGTGATTGATATGGAGCGTTCGAAGAAGAAAAAGACATCTGGGACCTTTGCTCGTGCTATCGAGTTCGTACACTGCCACTGAGATCTTCCTGTGTAAGAAAGATATCGGAGCACACATGTTTAATCACCAAAGTGCAATGATGGTCCTATCAATTAATCAAACAAACACACGCTTCTTCTTCTTCAAAGCTCCATATCGACCACTTGTTAACCGCTCTTTGTGATTTGTATGTGATCTGATCCTAAGAGCAATTGTACATTGTGCCAGTTATGCGCCTACAAGTAGGCCAGCATCCGTTTTCTGTGATGCTTTATTTACTAGGTAGCTTCCTAGGTCCTACATCAGTCGCCTTGTAGGTGCAGTGGTACAATTCTTTGCTCCCTTGAAGCCCCAGTACCACAGGACAGAAACACACATGCAAACCAGAAATGGTAATACCTACCTAATGTCTCTCCGAACAGATCCCAACAGATCTTCTCTGTCTTTCATAGCTGTGATGTTTGTTGTTATTTTCTGAAATTCATGTGAGTAATCTTGGAGAATATCTCTGTGTCGCTGGAGAGTGTGAAGAAGTGCAGAACTTGGTGAGGAGGATGATGTGTTCTGAATGTATTCCACCATTCGACCATTGATTTCTGTCAACTGTATCATTTATGTATATTTGCTTTAATAAATATTTTATTTATAGCGAAATGGACATTCTACATTATCTAAGTAAATGTCTAGAACCCGTTTTCATACAGTGCGGTATATTGGGGAATATGGTGTTAGGTATATCCTCGGTAGTCTTCTTCTTCTTTGCGTTAGTTCTTTGCAACCAATTTTAATCACTCTCTGTGATATGTTTGATCTTTGCCAAGAACATGTATACGTTGCACATTGGTTTGGTTGTTCCCTAAACGCATAGACTTCTACATGTTTAGGATATATGCATCCGATTTCAGCCAAACCTTCTTAGTCACCTCTTATGACATGTGTGGCAGGTAATAGTGGTTCCAATTCTTTACAACCCAAATTTGGGCCCCGGTAACCACTCGGGCATCCTCGGTAGTATAGTGGTAAGATGTCTGCAAGGCCTCAATGAAGAACTTTTCTATCAGTCCCAATAAATGGGAAAAGCTAGCTGATGACAGATCTGTGTGGCGACATTACACAAGGTAGTCTTTTGAATGGTTGTCCATGGACAGCAAAGAAAACAAACGTGGAGGTTTTAAATCAGGTCTGCACACAAAGAAACCTTATCAAAAGAATAAGAATCCGACAATCAAGGTTCTTCGGGCATATAATGCGAAGAGAAGGTTTAGAACATTTGGTGACTACAGGTAAAATTCAGGAAGGAGAGATCGTGGAAGACAGGGGGAGAAGATGTTGGATGGCCTGACATCATGGTTCGACAAAATATCGCGTCAGAACTGATTACATGCACCAAGCAAAGAGAGTTGTGGAGAGACATGATCGCCTACGCCGGCAGGCATGGCACTTGATTGATTGAGTCTTTTGAAAAGAGACTTAGCGATGATCTGAAAGACAAGCGCAAACTCAGAAGTTGTCACAGTAAAACACTTGCAAGTTGATCATTTGTAAAGATAAAAATGGCCATATATATGTCTTTGTTATCATCTCAGATGTTGACGCTCTACTATGCCATGAAGTCAGGCTATCCAAAATTTTCTCTGTCTTCCTCTGTCCTCGATTTTACCAGTTGTCCCAATGTGTTCTAAACCTCCCTTCCTCACCACATGTCAGAAAAATTATGACTGTCTCTTTCTTATATTGATGATAAGCTTTCTCTGTGACTTGGCTCATCAACACCTCCACATTCGTCCTTTTAGCAGTCCATAGAATTCTCATCAGTCTTCTGTAAGCTACATCTCTGGTGGCCTCCAAGATTTTCTATCTGTCCATTGTCCATGACTCGCATCCGTATGTCAGTATTGGTTCCATGTAGCACTGAATAACTCTCATTCTGACATCACAAACAGACCTCAAAGAGTGGTTTAACAAGTGGTCGATGTAAAGAGAACAAAGAAGAGAAAGTACATTAAAACTATTCACCTTAGATAAAAGCTGTGAAATTTCCATAGCCATAGTATCAAACATATGTTCACTACTGGCCTTGTTTAACAATGGAGCTGTATCACTGTGAAGAGAAAGATTACCACTGGAATGAGCAAACTCATCATACATTTAGGAGACAGAAATAATTATCACAAGTCAGGTACAAACTAATGAAATTTATTTTACTTCTTCTTCTGTGTTCTTCTTTGCGTTCGTTCTTTACGACTAATTTTAATCACTCTTTGTCATATGTTTGATCTTTGCCAAGAATGTGTATATGTTGCACATTGGTTTGTAGGCCCCTAAATGCATAGACTTCACATGTTTAGGACACATGCAAATCTCTAGTTGCCTCTTACGACATGCATGGCAGGTAACAGTGGTTCCATTCTTTACACCCCAAATTTGGGTCTTGGTAACCACTCGGGCGTTCTTCTTCTGTTGTGATTTCTTTAAAAAACTATGTTGCATTCTGGTTGGTTTTTTTTTTCCACCTGTAGTTCAGTGTATTGAAGATCGTGGCATATCCTTTAAGGCGCAGCCATCAACCACAGTAAATGAGTTGTTGATTTTCAAGGCACCACTTATACGTTCAGTAGTTTGCCACTGCTTTCTGAATGGTGAGGTATATTTTATCATTCAAAATCCAAGGAACTAATTTGCATCCAAACTTGCCTGACATGGAGTTTGAACCAGGTACGCTTGGGTTGTGATCAAATTTACTACCGTTTAAGCTACAGATAATCACCAGTGTGTTGCCCTTTGTTTTTCCACCTGTAGTTCTCTCTCTCACAATCACCGCTTAGACAGATGTACCAGACCTTCCCATAAATCTCATTCATGTGGAAATCTAATTCATGCAGCCTTAGAATGGGTGTGTTTCGTCACATCTCGAGCGCCAATTGGAGCTCTGGTGCTTATCCTTCGGCGATGTGTCCAGTTTCAACCAGCATTTACTGGGTTCACTCTCCGTCAGCCTTTGGCTGTCCCCAGCCGAACTGCAAGGCAGCAGGTGACCTGTAGTTCAGTGTATTGCACTCTGTTTTTCCATCTGTTTGAACAGTGTGTTGCCCTGTTTTATTCACCTGTCAGTTCAATGTATTGCCTGTTTTTATCTACCAGTAAGTGTCATCATAATCAGTTATCTCACTCAAGTGCCTTGTAGGCATATAACTGCACAATGTACAATCACTCTTAGGCTCAGATCACATACAAATCACAGTTGTTGACAAGTGGTTGATATGGAGCATTGGAAGAAGAGTTCTGTAAATATCAAGCTTTTCATAAATGTTGACATCCCACCTTTCATATTCCTTGTGCGAAGAGTATGTGGTGCCTAGTTTGCTGAAGGACACAAGTTTAAGGTCAACCTCATTTTCGATTTGCCGTGCCTGCAGTCGTAAATCTGAAAGAAGGATATAAAATGTTATTAGAACTTTAAAAATAACAATAAGATCCAGAACCTGTCAGGGCCATAGGGTGTGTCAAAGTGGAGACATCAGCACAGAAAAACCACTATAACTTTCCATCTTCAACATTTCGAATAACTTAATGTTGTCAATCCAAGATTTTCTGTCCTCTTTCTTTCAACCTCAACTGTACCCTTTAAAATAATCTTGGAAAGTTAGTCATGCCTCATTACATGTCCAAACCAAGCAAGTTCATGCCGTTCCACCACAACCAAAAGTGGCTTCTGTCTGCCTTCGAGCATACTTATTTTATAGCTTGGGCGTATATTCATTTATGTCTAAAAAAACAAAACGAATTCGCAACAAACTGCAGCACCTTTGAAAATTGTTCGACAATTTGAATTCTCCTTTCACTGTCTGCAGTGCGTCCAACTCTCACTTCTGTACAAATGATCTTATTCGTTTTGTTCACTGTACATAGTATAAGTGTTGCAGTGCCTTTTCGTCTTTACAGACGATACATCAGGCAAGTGTGTTGAGTTTGCGGTTGCGCTTGTTTGTCTTTAACTTAAGCTCATCCCTAAGTGTCTTTTCCAAAAAAATATTGTTTCTCTCTTAACTCTGTGATCAGCTAGTTCTTCCCATTTGTTGGAATGCATACCCTTCGAGGTAGACTAAACCCCTGTCCTATGGAACTGTGTACGCAGTTCTCACAATGGACTATGATTTATTACACTAACTACTATGACGTCGTTTGTTTCTCATTTGTGTAACCAACAATTTCTGAAATTGCTAACAATAAATAAGCAAAAGTTACAGTTTGCTGTTGGCTATAAATAAGAAAGCTCCTACAAAAATATCATTTAAATACCAGAGCCGTTACTAAGTTAATTTAACAACTCAGTGACAACTGATAATAAATAATAAAGTCAAACCTTCCATAAGTTTGCCATCTCTGTCTGTCACAATATTGTTCTAGGCTGCTGCTAGCATCTTCTCACGAGATAACAGTACCTTTCGTGATCGCCACTAACAGAAAACTATCCAAATAAGATTAGTTCCGGGTCACTCACAGTTCTGCTCATTGCTACTTCTGCTATGTTTATAGAAACAATGATACGAAACTTATCGAACAGTACCAGAGGTGAGATTGTTGTTAATCAGTTCACGGAATGTCTTATTGTTAGCAGCAAAGAACTACTCCATATAAATTGGGACACCTTATTACAGCTGCAAACTGTTGACAGTTATCTGACTTGTATCACCCTGATCTTATTATCCGGTGCATTTTGTGACTAGACTAGACTACTCTTGTCTTTGTTTCGTAACAATATATTATTTTTTTTACAGAAATGTGCTGTCAACCCATTACCCCACCTCAAACCTTGAAGGACAGGCTACTAGTTTAGTTTTCTCCTCACCTAAAGTCCCGTCCTTCCTGCATCTTCCTGTCCTGTCAAGCACAAGGCGCCCGCCAACATAGTTTTGATCCTCACAGGAATACTTATACATAATACCCTAGGCATGAACATCCACTTCCAGCTACAACAGTCAACAAAGTACCCGATACTGAACTTAACTGGGCCCTGTGGAATATATATATATATATATATATATACATACTTATAGTTGTACGTCATGTCTTGGTGGTGCAGGGGCCATAGAAACAAAGAATAGTACCACTGCAACCTACAATGCATGTTGTAAGAGGCGACTGATGTAGGCTCTAGGGATGCTACCTAGTAAATAAAAAGCAGTGCAGAAATCGGATGTGCTGGCCTACTTATAGGCGCATAACTGGCGCAATGTTCAATTGCTCTTAGGCTCAGATCTTAGGACAACTACTTCTAGTATGAGGATGGAGGTTGAGGCCGTTAATGCTGCCCTCCATTGGATTTCTGGGACTTCATTTACTGGGGCAGTTGTTGTATCTGACTCTCAGTCGATGCTTCACAAGATCCAGAAGGGCAGGTTTCGGATGAGTGGATGTCGTCTATAGAAGTTTCTAACCTCCAGCGGCTTACGTGGATATACTGTCCTGGGCATGCGGTGTTTATGGTAATGAGAGAGCGGACAGGCTTACATCAACAGCATTGATTGTTGGGGCGTTGAAGATGGATAAGGGGATATTCTTCGGTCTCTTCGCGACTGTCTGTTGGATGAGGACAATAAAATCTATGTTGAATTGATCAAGCGATTTAAGCAGTTTGGAATTACCTGTTGTTCAAGTCGAACTGGATGCCTGAGAGGCAGAGTGAGAGGTGTGTTTAATCAGCGAGCCACAGGAACCGTCAATATGCATACTCTTCAATATCTGTTGGGGAGACTGAGCACCTATGGGTCTGCTCGGAGAGCAATGACGTCAGTTTAGTAACCAATAACCAATAGGCTCAGATCACATACAAATCACACAGAGTGGTTGACAAGCCTCCCATCCGCTATAGCAAGAATCCTGCTATGAAGGCAATACTTCTTCAGTTCTTTGCCACTCGTTATAACAGAATTTCACTTATTTTATTTGGTGTAATTCAATTGTGTGTACTGTTTTTTTATCTTTGCAGTGTCATCAACAATGGTATTATATCAATCAACTATTGGACACTCATGGTGCAAAATAAACTACTTTATTCGCAGTTTATCATCTTTTCAACCACAATACAACTCTGGTTTATCAGGGAAAGGAAAGTCAAGGTTTGTTGTTTTGAATTATGTTGTTTACCTGTATCTTCTTCTTCTTGTCGTTCTTTACGACCAATTCTAATCACTCTTTGTGATATGTTTGATCTTTGCAAAGAACGTGTATACATTGGTTTGGTAGGCCCCTAAACGCATAAGACTTCTACATGTTTAGGACACATGCATCCGATTTCAGCCAAACCCCTTAGTCGCCTCTTACGACATGCGTGGCAGGTAACAGTGGTTCTATTTTTACACCCCAAATTTGGGCCCGTAACCACTCGGCGCCAAGTATACAGAATCCTGGACTTCCTCTATGACTTCATTTTGTAATACAATTTGGCTCTCAAATTTATGATTATTTCTCATTACCTTCATTCATGAGTTTACTTTTGTATAATTGTTCTCATTAGCACAAAGCTGCGAGCATCATCTGTACTAGAAGTTCACGGAGAAGTACTATTTGGTCATCATCCAACTATTTTAGCCTTGCAGGCCAGGAAGAGAAAAGATTTCCATTGTGTCTATGCTGAAGACAAATACAAAACTAGAGGTAAAAGTTTGTATTCTTCTTCTTCTTGTTTGAACGCTCCATATCGACTACTTGTTAAACCACTCTGTGATTTATATGTGATCTGAGCCTAACAGCGATTGTATGTTATGCCCGTTATGTGCCTACAAGTAGGCCTGCACATCTGATTTTGCAACACTTTTTATTTACTAGGTAGCTTCCCTAGACCCCTACCTCAGTCGCCTCTTACGACATGCCTCGTAGGTCGCAGTGTAACTATTCTTTGCTCCCCTTGCAAGCCCCGTCAACACACAGACAAGAAAAATTCAAGTAAGAAGATGAAATATTTTTGTAAGAAAATTCAAGGTGGAGGATGAAATTTTAGTCTTAAGGTCGCAAATTTTGGATGCGCCTGTCTTACATGTGCAAGGGCCTATGTACCGAGGCACAACATCTAGTTGCTCTTGGCAAAACCAAAAATATTACAAAAAGTGATTGAACTGATTGAGCAGAACAAATGCAAATAAACAAACAACAGACATGTTTAGTTTTCAGAATAATTCCAGGAGAGAGTTTGAATGTCTTTTTTTATTTTCAGAAAACAGGACTTCAGCAGTGGAACATATTTTTCAGCTTGCATCAGAGCAGAATATTCCAGTACAGTCTGTGACTAGAAATGTGTTAGACCATTTATCAGGAAATAGACCTCATCAGGTACTGGAAGTTATGTATACTGGTATGTTTAGTGACCACACACACAGAAGACTGGGGGGGGGTCTCTGTGACTAAGTGGTTAAGCGACCACCTTGAGTTCCAAAGGTTGTGGGTTAGAATTCGGACAGCACCGTTCTTTTCATGGGTGGATTTTTCCCAGAAATCACTAGGACTGTTGCCGAAGCTACAGAATTCGTGCTTTGTAAAATGCTCTTGGCAGGTAACGTGTCATTTCTGCGGAGACTGAGCTATATGGGGTAAAACCCGGTGCAGTGAAGTCAATCCTTCGGCTTTATACGTTAAGACACAGAAGACTAAATGGTGTATGGTTGCAGAAGTGAAACGTACTGTCTCTGACCTGTCCACTTGATCTGACCTGTCCACTTGATCACATCAGTCATGGTTAGGAAGAAAATCACATTCCTCTTAGAGCGCACTTACACAGAACAGGTCTCAGAGACTCGGCTGCCTGCACCTGTAGAGCACTAAAGTAGTCACCAAAGCACATCCTGTAAGACTGCCCCATTCTGAGCAGCGTGAGACTAGAAATATGGTCAACAGAAACAACCCTTAAGAACAAAGTAGGGGAAACTGGTAAAGACCTCAATCGCACCACCCTGTTACATACCAGAGTAGTTGTTTAGCAGAAGTTGAACTTCTTCTTCGAACGCTCCATATCGACCACTTGTCAAACACTCTGTGTGATTTGTATGTGATCTGAGCCTAAGAGCAATTGTACGTTGTGCCAGTTATGCACCTACAAGTAGGCCAGCACATCCGATTTCTGCACAGTTTTTATTTACTAGGTAGCATCCCCAGGGCCTACCTCAGTTGCCTCTTACGACATGCATTGTAGGTTGCAGGGGTACTATTCTTTGCTTCTCTTGTGGGCCCCGGCATCACACGGGCGAGAAGTTTATCACAAAGAAAGAAGAGCTGACATTCCAGTGAAGTTGAGCCAACATGTGGAGCTGTATTTATTGGCTTTCTCTAAGAACTTGATCTCACCTATATTGAGGTTAGGGAGCACTAGAAAGTAGCCTGGGTACACCAGATGGGACATAGAGTTCTACCTCTGAAGTCAAAGAAGGCACGCCTGTATGGCGGTTTGTTAAGAAACAGGACATGTTGACTGAACACTTACCCACACAGAATAAACCCCTACCAACTGTAGAAAGTGCAGTCACTCATGTGAGACAGTACAGCATATCTTGCTTGAATCTCCTGACTACATAAAGCTAGACAAGAACTCCTCCCACCACACCCATCTGTTCATAACACCTTTACTAGTCTTCCAAAATTCAGAACACATGCAGATTCTACAACTGGCATTGGCTGTCCAAGAGTAACTCGCAGCCATGAGTTGAAGAAGAAGAAGTATGGCGTTTGATTATTGATTGATTGACTATTACCACCGAGTTAGGGGCCCAAATTTGGGGTGTAAGAAAAACCTCTGTTACCTGCCATGCATGTGAAAGGACTGAGTAGGCCCTAGGATGCTAACTCTAGCATAAAAAAACTGTTTGGCTGAAATCTCATGTTTCTAAGCGTGAAAGTCTATGCATTTAGAGGCCTACCAAACCAAGAAAAATAACACGTTCTTGACAAAGATCAAACATATCACAAGAGTGATTAAAATTGGTCATAAAGAACGAACGCAAAGAAGAAGAAGACCATCATCATTGCACTTTGGCGAGTAACCATGTGTGCTTACTAATATACAACCTGGTATGAAAACGGGTTCTTTACTTTTTACTTGAAAACAGGACTGATGAAACATGGCTGAGTGGATACATGGCTGAGTGGATACAGGCTAGTGGGACTGTGAGTGGATACATGGCTGAGTGGGCATCTGTAGCTTAAGCGGTAGTGAGCTTGATCACAACCCATGCATATCTGGTTCAAACTCTGCGGCGGAACAGTTTGGAAGCAAATTTGTCCTAGTTAAATTTTATAAACGGTAAAAATAGATCTCATCGTTGAGAAACCAATGGCAAACTACTGAACGTATAAATGATGCCTAGAAAATCGACGACTCATTTACTGTGGTTGATGGCAAAGTTCTGTAATGGATATGCCAAGATTTTCATTTTTTGTACACATGGTTAAGTTGTCAATCTTGCATATTGTATATGTCTTTGCCTGTGGTGCAGGGGCCTGCAAGGAAGCAAAGAATAGTACCACTGCAGCCTACAAGGCATGTCGTAAGAGGCGACTGATGTAGGATCTAGGAAGCTACCTAGTAAAAAAAAAGCTTTGCAGAAATCGGATTTGCTGGCCTACTTGTAGGTCATAACTGGACAACGTCAATCACTCTTAGGTTTGGATCACATACAAATCACAAAGAGTGGTTAACAAGTGATCAATATGAAGCGTTCAAAAAAGAAGGAGTATATGTCTTTAGTTATTGTTTACTGTTTCAGGGAGTGTGTATGGATGTTGGAAAGTTGCAAGTTCCAGAATGGAATAATCAGCTCTCACTTACCAGGTACTTCCTTCTTCTCTAGCTGAAATGTTTAAAGGGTTTTAAAGCCGAAGAAGTGACTTCATTGCACCGAGTTTTACCCCATATGGCTCGGCCCCTCTCTGCAGAAATGGCATGTCATCTGTCGAGAGTATTGCACAAATCACGAACTCCGTAGCTCGGCAAAAATCCCAGGGTCTCTGGAAAAACTGCACTCGGGAACAGAACGGCATGGTCCACAACCTCGCCCGAGTGGTTACTTGGGTCCAAATTGGGGTGTAAAGAATGGAACTACTGCTACCTGCCACGCATGTCGTAAGAGGCGACTAAGAGCTAGCTACCCAACACAGTAAAAACACTAGATGGCTACAGAACGGAGAGCGAACCGAGTAAACGCTGGATAAAAGCGGACACATCACTGAAGGATAAGCACCAGAGCTCCAAATGGCGCTAAAGATGTGACGAACCACACCAATGCTAAGGCTGCATGAATCAGATTTCCAAATGGGATCGTGAGAGAGAGAGAGATTTCCACATGAATGAGATTTATGGGGAAATCTGGTACACCAGTCTAAGTGTCGATCGCGCTTGCGAGAGAGTACTCTTTAGGGAGCCTTGCTCATGGGGGCCCCAGTCCGTGCTCCTCAGGGAACCTTATTCATGGGGCACTAGTATGTACTTTGGGAACATTGCTGATGGAGGACCCTAGTCTGTACTCCTCAGAGAGACTTGTTCATTGGAGGAGGGGGAGGCTAATCAGTACACCACAAAGAGAATATTGCTAATGAGGGCCCTAGTCTGTACACCTCAGGGAACCTTGTTCATGGGGACCCTTGTTTGTACTCCTCGGGAACCTTGCTCATGGGGACCCTAGTATGTACTCCTCAGGGAACGTTGCTGATGCAGGGCCCTAGTCTGTTTTCCTTGGGGAACCTTACTCATGGGGGCGCTAGTATGTAATCCTCGGGAGTCTTGTTCATAGGGGGCCCTAGTCTGTACACTTCAGGGAACGTTGCTGATGGAGGAGCTTGTCTGTACACCTCATGGAACCTTGTTCATCGGGGCGCTAGTATGTGCTCATGGGGGAGCTAGTATGTACTCCTCAGGAAACATTGTTCATGGGGGCGCTAGTATGTACTCCTCAGGAAACATTGCTCATGGGGGCGCTAGTATGTTCTCCTCAGGAAACATTGCTCAAGGAGTGCTAGTATGTTCTCAGGAAAATTGCTATGGGGCCTAGTATGTCTCCTCAGGAACATTGTCATGGGGCGCTAGTATGTACTCCTCAGGAACATTGCTCATGGGGCTAGTATGTCTCCCAGAAACATTGTTCATGTATATGACTCCTCAGGGAACATTGTTCATGGGGCACCAGTATGTACTCCTCAGGAACATTGTTCATGGGGTGCTAGTATGTCTCCAGGAACATTGCTCATGGGGCGCTAGTATGTACTCCTCAGAAACATTGCTCATGGGGCGCTAGTATGTTCTCCTCAGGAACATTGCTCATGGGGCTAGTATGTTCTCCTCAGGAAACATTGCTCAAGGGTGCTAGTATGTTCTCAGGAAAATTGCTCATGGGGCTGTATGTACTCCTCAGGGAACATTGCTCATGGGGGTGCTAGTATGTACTCCTCAGGGAACATTGCTCATGGGGGCACCAGTATGCACTCCTCAGGAAACATTGCTCATGGGGTACCAGTATGTACACCTCAGGAAACATTGCTCATGGGGCCAGTATGTACCTCAGGAACATTGCTCATGGGGGTGCTAGTATGTACTCCTCAGGGAACATTGCTCATGGGGGTGCTAGTATGTACTCCTTAGGGAACATTGTTCATGGGTACACCAGTATGTACTCCTCAGGGAACATTGTTCATGGGGACACCAGTATGTACTCCTCAGGGAACATTGTTCATGGGGACACCAGTATGTACTCCTCAGGGAACATTGCTCATGGGGGTGCTAGTATGTACTCCTCAGGGAACATTGCTCATGGGGGTGCTAGTATGTACTCCTTAGGGAACATTGTTCATGGGTACACCAGTATGTACTCCTCAGGGAACATTGTTCATGGGGACACCAGTATGTACTCCTCAGGGAACATTGTTCATGGGGACACCAGTATGTACTCCTCAGGGAACATTGTTCATGGGGGCGCTAGTATGTACTCCTCAGGGAACATTGCTCATATGGGGCGCTAGTCTGTACACTTCAGGAAACATTGTTTATGGGTACACTAGTCTGTACACTTCAGGCAACCTTGCTGATGGATTGATTGATGTAATAGCAAAGATATATTCATTTTGAAGTTGATAGTTTATATTCAGCTGTTTGTAATGTTTTTCTGTACAATATATTTCAGGGAATCAAGTGTGCCACTGTGGCTATTGTTACACAATGTACAGGTAAGTTTAGTGTTGTAGATGTCGCCAAGTTTGTCCAGACCAGTTGTGTTTCTGTTTGGTAACACTTGCCCAGTTATCACTACTTCCACCTCTGAAGTAGGAGAAGGCCTGCCTGTATGGTGAGGAAACCAATAAAATGGTAAGCAGGCTTTTCGTACAATAATCAGTCAGAAGCGCCACACCAGGAACCATGGCTATGCCTGAATTCAGAGCGGACAAAGGCAGAAGAAGAAGAATCACTACTTCCACAAGCTGTCTAAATTCCAGGGTTCAAAGCCAGCTTGATAAAAAGTTAATGATGTGCACATGATGCGCGGTTGGACTACAGCTTTACTGAGCCTTTACTTGAGGATCTAAATTACAAGTACCTCTGAAGTCAGAGTAATGATTTTCACCTGTATGGTTCCGGGGCATGCTAGGAAGCAAAGAATAGTACCACTGCAACCTTCAAGGTATGTTGTAAAAGGTGATTGATGTAGAGGTTTAGGGAATCTACCATATTAAATAAAAATATCCAGAAATCGGATGTGCTGGCCTACTTTTAGGCACATAACTGGCACAACATACAATCTCTCATAGGCTCAGATTACATACAAATCACACAGAGTGGTTAACAAGTGGTTGATATGGAGTGTTCAAAGAATAATAGTAATGATTTATGGTGGGGGAATACTGATAGAAAGGAAATCAGGCCTTCACGTAAAAATCAGTCAGAAGCTCCATACCAGACGCACTGACAACTCCTGAATTCATAGCGGACAAGCGCCAGAAGAAGAAAGTACGGCTTCCTGAATGGGGAGGGACACTGGAGGTAAGGAAAACAAATCTTCACGCAAGAATCAGAGTTCTCACATTAGGCACAGTGACTAGGTTTGAATTCATAGTGGGTGAATGAAAAAACCCGACAAACCAGTTCTACAAAGATATGTGATCTAGCTTTCTTTTTAATTTGTTAATATATCATGACCAATATAAGAAAGAGACAGTCATCATTTTTTGGGCATGTGATGAGGATGGAAGGTTTAGAACACATTGTGACAACTGGTAAAATCGAGGGTAGACGAGACAGAGAAAATTTTGGATAGCTTGACTTCATATACAAGGTAGAGCATCAACATCTGAGCTGATTGCAAGCACCAAAGACAGAGATTTGTGGAGATCCATGATCGCCTACGCCAGCCGGCACGGCACCTGATGATGATGAGGATATCATTACCCCAGTGCTGAAATCTCTATGCAGAATTCTGGGAGTATCACAAAGAGACTGGTTTAGAAATTAAGACATCAGGAGAACTTTATCTTTCAGAGAAAAAAAACAGACAAATCAAGAAGTTCTAGAAAAACTAGTAATGAAGAAAGAATTATTACAGGAAATAAAAAATTTCAGACACATAAAGAGACATGAAAAATAAGATTCAGACCTTTGTCAATGGATGTCTTCGGTGGATTCTCAGACTGAGATGGTATGATAGAGTTGCAAACATAGACCTGTGGATAAGAACAGGACAGGAACATATGATGACCCAGGTCAAGAGGAGAAAATGGCTATAGGTCTGGCACACTCTACGGAAGACACAGTTGGGTGTCACTAGACGCCCAGTGGTTACCGGGCCCAAATTTGGGGTGTAAAGAATAGAACCACTGTTACCTGCCATGCATGTATAAGAGTCGACTAAGGAGGTTTGGTTGAAATCGGATGCACATGTCCTAAACTTGTAGAAATCTATGCGTTTAGGGGCCTACCAAACCAATGTGCAACGTATACACGTTCTTGGCAAAGATCAAACATATCACAAAGAGTGATTAAAATTGTCGTAAAGAACGAACGCGAAGAAGAAGAAGAAGAGGGTGTCACTAGACAAGCACTTGAGTGGAACCGGCAAGGAAAACGGAAAAAGGACACACTAAACAGACCTGGAGATGAAGTCTTCTTGAGGAAGTGAAGAGTGCTCAACTGTCCTGGGAGACCATAAAGAGAACAGCCAGAGACCAAGAAGAGTGCGAACAACTGTTGAGGCCCTATGCTCCACGAGGAGCGGAGAGGAATATGTCAAGTCAGTCAAATAGACATGACACATTGATCGAAACCTTATTAGATGGGAAAGATGAAGAACGACAATCAAGAGAAAGACTGAAATACAAGTATGAGATAAACATCAAGGGATGGACAAATTACAGCCTGGCAGAGTGCAATAGAAAGACAAGAGGTAGGAGGTTCATTGCAGCCGACCTTTGATGCAGAGACATCACCTGATGATGATGAATTTCAGAAACACATTTAAGCTTATTTTGTTATATATTGTTATAATATATATATATATATATATATATATATATATATATATATATACCTCTGCTTCTGTCGTCCGCTATGAATTCAGTTTTTTTTTTTTCGTCCGCTTTCAACTCAGACAAAGTTTCATCTCTGAAACTGATTTTTTGCGTGAAAATCCATTTTTCCAATTTCTTACAATGGCAGCATTTTATTTTGCGTGCACAGTTGTCTACAGTTTACTATCAATGTTACTAGCCATACCCATGGTCCAAGCCGTTTTCTCTTCAGATGACATGTAATTACTAGCCTGGCTAATTCCTCATTGTTCCCATACAGGCAGATTTTCTCCGACTTCAGAGGTACTCACGTTATCGTCCTGAGTAAGACCAGGGACTCGAACAAATGCCGGACAGTAGGTTCGAACCCGAGCTATGAGGCGTCTTACAGCTAGCAGGCTGAGCTACTATCAACTACTCTAGGCAGTCCCCTGAATTCAGTTGTATTCAGGCTGTCTGTTATGACACTTCTGACTGATTCTTGTATGAAAGCCTGCTTTCCTTATTAACAGCCTTCCCTGCCATACAAGTGTGCCTTCGTTGACTTCAAAGGTAATAGTATAGATTTTAATATATCTTATATTTTTCAGGATCCAATGAACTTTGGTGCCATCCTGAGAACTGCTTTCTATCTTGGTGTAGATCAAGTTGTTTTACCTAGCACAGACAGGTGGGTTTTCATATATTTCTTGATGATAATGCTGTAGTTGAAAAATGTGTGTGTCTGTGGCGTAGCGATAGTAGCTCAATCATAACCCTAGTGTACCTAGTTTAAACTTCGCAGCAGACAGTTTGGTAGCAAATCTTCCCAAGACCTTGCAGTTCAGAAAGCAATTTAAAAATTACTGAACGTATAAGTGGTGCTTCGAAAATGAACAATTCGTTTACATGGTTGATGGTGATATTCTGTAAAGGATATGCTAGCCGCGTCCCAACGTGTTCAGTAGCGCGTTGGACTACGGGTGACTAGTCCTCTGTAAGTGCGGGTTCAACTCCGCGGACTGGCAGAAAATCTACAGGTTCCCCAGATTTACGGTGTTCGTGGCACCGTGCCGAAAGGTTACGGTGTCCATGTCACCGACCCGAAGAGCTTCAGCTCAAGTGCTTCTGGATCAAAAAAAAAAAAAAAAAAAGATATGCTACGATTTTAATTTCAGTTGAAAAATGGCTGTCATGATAGTTATAATGTTTACTTACTTACTTAATCCCGTCATGCCTAGTGACACATGGGGCTTCAGAAAGGACTTTCCATGCTCTCCTGTCCGTGCAACCTTCAGCGCAGAGCCCCACATCAGAGATGCGGTGTCCAGTTCCTCTTCCATCATGCGCCTCCATGTTGTCCGTGGTCTGCCTTTCTTTCTCTTTCCTTCTGGTGTCCAAGTGAGGGCTACCTTTGCAGGCATTTCTTGTCTCATTCTCATAACATGTCCGAGCCATTTCCATCTTCTCTTTTGAGTATGTCATTCATTGCCTCTTGTCTTGTATCTTGGAGTAGTTGGTTATTGGATATTTTTACTGGCCAAAAGATTCCCAAGATTCTGCGAAGACAAGAGTTTATAATGTTTACCTGATTGATAACATATATAGAACTTTTCTATCGGCCCCAACAAATAGAAAAAAACTAGGTGATGACAGAGCTATGTGGAGAACAACATTACGCCAAGGTGCATAATCTTTTGATAAGAGACATAGGGATGAGCTGAAAGGCCAGAGAGACGAGCGAAAACTCAGAAGTAGTCACAGTAAAACACTTACCAATTGATCATCTGTAATGATGAAAAAGGCCATACATACAACGTATAACGGTTATAATTTAATTTTGAGATTTGTTTCTCGTTTACCTGCTATGAATTCAGGCATAGTCATGCCCGCATAATATGGTGCTTCTGACTGACTTTTGAGTGAAGACTTGCTTTCCTCATCACCAGTGTCCCTTGCCATTCAGGAGAACCGTACTCAGATTTCAGAGGCAGCCGAGTGGTTACCGGAGCTCAAATTTGGGGTGTAAAGAATAAACAGTTTCAAGTAAGGTAAAGAACCTTTCGATGCCTGCCGTAATAGGTCCAAACAGTGGTAGGCCTGTATCTTACAAGTTGACCGTCGGCATCAACATATGGGTGATGTGGTCAGCATCAAGCGGGTACTTTCCCAGAGCATGTCTGGTACCCAGTTGAGGCTGGGTCGACCTGAGAGCCGTCGTGGTCGGGAAAATTCCACGCGCATTGCGGGAGCTGAACCCAGACCACCAGCCTTGCGAGTTCACTAACAACTACGCTACAGCGGCTCTCAGGTGTAAAGAATAGAACCACTGTTATCTGCCACGCATGTCGTAGGAGGCGACTAAAGAGGTTTGGCTGAAATCGGATGCACATGTCCTAAACGTGTAGAACCCTATGCGTTTAGGGGCCTAGCAAACCAATGTACAACGTATACACGTTCTTGGCAAAGATCAAACATATCACAAAGGGTGATTAAAATTGGTGTAAAAACGAACGCAAAGAAGAAGGTTTCAGAGGTACTTGTCATTTAAATCCCCAAGTAAAGAATCACATTTTAATAAATTTTTCGTTCCCAGTTATCATTGATCAAACCTGATTGGTTGTTGTGGAGTTTAGGATGAATAAGGGAAATTCCTTCGATCTCTTGGTGGCCTACTGTTGAATGAGGACACTAAATTTGGCATTGAATTGATCCAGCGATTTTAGGAGTTTGGAGTTACGTGTTGTATAAGGTTCAAACGGTTTGGAGGCAAATTCATTTCTTTGGAAACTTTACGTAAGGTAAAAATAGGCCTCACCGTTCAGAAAACAATGGTAAACTACTGAACGTATAAGTGGTGGCTAGAAAAATAAACGACTCGTTTACTGTGGTTGATGGCTAAATCCTGTAAAGGATATGCCACGATTTTCATTTTCATGAGTAGAACTGGATGCTTGAGGGGCAGAGAAAGGAGTTTGTTTACCCAGTGGGCCACATAAATCAGGAATACAGTATGCATACCCTTTAGCATCTGTTTGGGGTTGGGGGTAACCTGCCAGGAGTCCTGTGACGTCAGTTAACTCCTTGTGGACCAAATGCCACACTACGTGGATTTGGGTTGGACACCTTTTTACCTGGAGCCACACTAAAAGACGTTTTCTATTCTAAAAACAAATGGCTTGTAAAAACATGGCTTTTGCCCTGTCCCGCTAAGAGTTAAGTAACCAATCATTGATCAAAACGTGTTTGGTCAACACCAGTATTAAAACATAATGTTTATTTATTCCCAGTTGTAAACTGAGTCCAGTGGTCAGTAAAGCTAGTGCTGGAGCTCTGGAAATGATCAATTTAGTCAAATTATCAAAGTCTACCACAGAGTTAGAGTTTTGTAAGGTAAGGTGTACAGTGTCTTAAATTTCTATATTAAATTTTTATGTTGCTACCTCCAATCTTCCTTTGTCTTTATAAACTGTTATATGTCTTCTTCTTTTTCGTCGTTATTTCAGACTGAGTTCTTCTTCTTCTTTGCGTTCGTTCTTACGACCAATTTTAATCACTCTGTGATTTGTTTGATCTTTGCCAAGAACGTGTATCGTTGCACATTGGTTTGGTAGGCCCCTAAACGCATAGACTTCTACACGTTTAGGACACATGCATCCGATTTCAGCCAAACCTCCTTAGTCGCCTCTTACTACATGCGTGGCAGATAACAGTGGATCTATTCTTTACACCCCAAATGTGGGCCCCGTAAACACTCGGGCATGAGTTCTGATTTTTATCTCTTCTTTGTCAGTTTTCTCAGTGACTCAATGAGTATGCGCAAGAAGATTAAATAGGATGGGCTTGGAGACATTGGTTGGAATCGCTGAGATGTCTTGGTTGTCAAAAATAATTTTTTTGGTGCCAGGGCATGCAGGTGTAAGGAGAAATATGTGCGCCAATAGGCTTGCAGGTATGGCTGCTGTAAAGAACGGACGAGCATTGGACCAGGCTGATATTATAAATTCCCTAAGGGAGAAAAGATGTGTACATGATTCAAGTAATAGTGATGAATCTACAACCCTAACCAGACTGCAAGAATACCAAGTCAAATGTGGTGTAGCTAGACAAGAACACTATGCTGGTAGCCAAAGAATTGTAAACCAGAAAAAACTGAGATTGTTAGTCGCCACACGCTGAGTGACATACTAAGGAGGAGATCGGAGCACTTATGGACTAAATGGTTCAACGTGCCGGGATGATGATGATCCAATGACTAAACTAAACCCTGCATAAATTGAAAAACAAAACGCCCGAGTGGTTACCGGGCCAAATTTGGGGTGTAAAGAATAGAACCACTGTTACCTGCCACGCATGTCGTAAGAGGCGACTAAGGAGGTTTGACTGAAGTCGGATGCACATGTCCTAAACGGTAGAAGTCTATGCGTTTAGGGCCTACCAAACCAATGTGAACGTATACACGTTCTTGGCAAAGATCAAAAAGATCACAAAGAGTGATTAAAATTGGTCGTAAAGAACAAAGAGTGATTAAAATTGGTCGTAAAGAACGAACGCAAAGAAGAAGAAGAGAAGACAAAAAGTAGACTGGTTTTGTCATCTTCTTCTTTGCGTTCGTTTCTTACGACCAATTTTAATCACTCTTTGTGATATGATTTGATCTTTGCCAAGAACGTGTATACGTTGCACATTGGTTTTAGGCCCCTAAACGCATAGACTTCTACACGTTTAGGACATGTGCATCCCATTCAGCCAATCCTTTCTTTCGACATGCGTGGCAGGAACAGTGGTTCTATTACCTTAGCCCCCTGTAACCACTGGCAGTTTGTCATCTAATGAGAATCCGAGTGGTTACCGGGCCCAAATTGGGGGTAAAGAACAGAACCAGTTACCTGCCACGCATGTCGTAAGAGGCGACTTGGAGGTTGGGCGTGGGGCTAGCTACCCGACACCATAAAAAACACTAGATCGCTACAGAACGGAGAGTGAACCGAGTAAATGCTGGCTGAAACCGGACACATCGCCTGAAGGATAAGTCCCAGACCTCCAAATCATGCTGAAAATGTGACGTAAAACACACCAATGCTAAGGCTGCATGAATCAGGTTTCCACATGAATAGAATTTATGGGAGGTCTGGTACATCGGTCTGGGCGGTGATCACGTGAGAGATCTACTACCATCATGCAGCCATAACAATCGGCAATATCGTCTCAGGGCACAAAGAAGACAAAAAAACACCAATGTTTACATAACGTAGAGATCCTATAACAACATCATGGACTAACACGCTACGGATACAACATATCTGGCCCAATATAGAAAACCCACAACTCCATACGATGCTTCACCACGGCACATGTGGACATGATGAGAAAGAAAAGTCTTCGATGAAATTTCATCTAAAGTCTTGCATTATGTATTTTCAAAAAGTATTGTTACTGCCTGTAATACCGCTTTTAGGTTGTGTAGGACAGGGGTGGGGGGCATGCGCCTGTGGAATTTAATGGCTGCGTGTCTAGTGCGGTCGCTGCAAAACTGTTCAGGTTATTATTTTTTTCCTTTATGCCCCTGCAAGAAAAACTCTTTGGTCGACCGAGATTGAACCTGGGTCTCCCACACTCTAATCCATTCACCTAGGCACACACTGCAATATGTATAAACAGTTTTTAAGTGTTTAAATTAGTGCCCGCCTGTCCAGCGTGTTCGTAGCGCGTTGGACGACGGTGAAAAGCCCCTGTGAGTGCGCTTCAATTCTGCGGGCTGGAGAAAAACCACAGGTTCTCCAGATTTACCGTGTTCGTGGCACCTAACCAAAGGGTTACGATGTCCATGGCGCTGAGCCGAAGAGCTGAAAGTTCAAGTGCTTCTGGATCGGGAAAAAAAATTTTTTAAAAATTAATTTATACTTAAATGTTTTTTTTCTGTTGAGTAGTGGTGGCAGTCACAGAGTGGCATTGTTCTTGGAACTGGCTTGGAGGAAAGTGATCGATCAGTTCTGTTAGAGAGATTTACTATGACATGTCCCACAGTGGTAATATTAGGTATGTTTGGTTTGTCTGTCTGTTGTCATTATCTTAATACAAAATAGAGAGTGGGAGTATATAGATGGAAAACCAAGATCTTAAGAATAATACAAAGAACCAGTCATACACTGGATATGATTATGGAAAAGACTTCATCAAAGACCTCGACAGAACAGACCAGTTCATTATATTTCGCCTACATATCAGACACACGCAGATACTTATATAGACCAGGAATAAGTCAAACAGATCTCTGCAGTGTCAGCAGTCAAAACAGACACCAGAGCATGTCCTGGGTGAGCTGAGAAGCAACATGTGACCACCACAGTCGACCTAAAAATGGTTTGAACATGAACTGCTGCAGAGGCAGGACATCTGGCCTATGAGAGAGAGAAATTCTGAAGGACTGTTAAGGTGGCTAAGTTCTGCTCAGGACAAGATATTTGATGAGAAAGATCATACACATTATCAAATGTTTAGTAATGAAGGTGTTATTGGTTACTAAACTGACGTCATTGCACTCCGGCAGACCCATAGGTGCTCAGTCTCCCCAACAGATATCGAAGAGTATGCATACTGATGGTTCCCGTGGCTCGCTGATTAAACACACCTCTCACTCTGCCCATCAGGCATCCAGTTCTACTTGTACAACAGGTAACTCTAAACTGCCTAAATCACTTGATCGATTCAACATCTATTTTAGGAGTCGTGAAGAGACTGAAGAACATCACCCAATAACATTGCAAGGCATGAACTGAACTGGAGTTGGTAAGATTGACAATTCAACCATGTGTACATGACAGACACACCAGACTGCAGAGCACATACTTCAAGACTGCCCTGAATATGATATATACTGAGGCGAACCACAGCCAACTCTAGATAACTAGGCCAGACAACTGAAAAGGGGGTTCCCTGACTTAGATCAGAAAAGGGGGCCGGAAAATATAGACGTTTGATAGAGCACTGCAAGCTTTTTTTGTAATTGTACTCAATTCTGTGAGTCTATGGTTATTGATTGTGAAAAATATTCATTATATTGATATTCCTTATTGTTAAACTTAACTTGTTGCATAATATAACTTCGATTTAGCATTTTGTGTTGATTTTAAAATGAATTCGTCTATATACACCAATACTAGAATGCGAGGTCACGTGGTGTAGTTGTGGTCTGATTTCCCATAATTCTTACCTGAGTCCGAAGGCCCATACATTTATAGTTGGCTCTGGGCGAACGCACTGGCCTAGCGAAACAACACTGATAAGAAAACTGCACGAACCTCTGTGTCAGCTACAAAAGACTGAAGTTTATATAAGAATTGTTCATTTGAATGCAGACAATGATGTAGATTTGCTCATTTGATTGCAGGCAATGAAGGTAGCGGTTTAGGCCAAGAGTTAGAGGCAGTATGTGATCAAATCTTAACTATCCCAAGTCACGAATCAACAAACTTGACAGATAAAGTGGATTCTCTCAATGTTTCGGTGGCTGCTGGTAAGATCTTCAATAATTCAGTTAGCATTGATACTTGAATAGACTAGTCACCCGAGTGGTTACCGGGCCCAAATTTGGGGTGTAAAGAATAGAACCACTGTTACCTGACACACATGTTGTAAGAGGCGACTAAGGAGATTTGGCTGAAATCGTATGGGACATGTCCTAAACGGTAGAAGTCTATGCGTTTAGGGGCCTACCAAACCAATGTATACACATTCTTGGCAAAGATCAAACATATCACAAAGACTGATTAAAATTGGTCGTAAAGAAACTAACGCAAAGAAGAAGGAGGAGTCTCTACTGTTTTCATCTCTTGTTCCAAGTAAGTATACTGCTTGTTTCCTGTGTACCTCAAAGTGTAGGTGAGATCAAGTTCCTAGTTCTATACGAGACATACAATAAAATTTATTCAGAAGTTGAGCACATAAGAGAACCCTTGCAGTTGAAAAGAGCAACCACTTTTCCTGATGTCTTCATTTCTAAATCAGTCTTTTCTTGATACTCCAAGCACTCTGCATAAACACATCTTCTCTGTCCTGACTAGTTATCTTGTCATTTGATGTCAATGTTCAGCGCTGATGGCATAATGTCTGGATAAAAATCATTTTGTACAGTATTCTTTTAGTGTTCATGGTGACATGCTTGCATTAAAAAATGTGTGTGCCATTTGTCCTATGAAATTTTACAGGGTTTTCAAGATAAAGTAGCCCCATTGACAAATCAAAAGTTGCCAGATACACATTGCATTTTGTCTATTTACTATTTAAACAGTTCTGGCTAGCTCATCCTTTTGTCACATTTGTTCATCGCCCCTTCCCGCACCATAATTACACACCATCACAAGACTCTCTCACTTGACCTATACTAGGTCATAATTAAACCTTTTTCATTTTCATAAACATTTTCTTTTTCGATCCAGAAGCACTTGAGCTTTCAGCTCTTCGGCTCGGTGCCATGGATATCGTAACCCTTTGGTTCGGTGCTATGAACTTTGTAAATCTGGAGTCCTGTGACTTTTCTGCCAGCCCGCGGAACTGAACCGCACTCACAGGGGACTTGTCACCCGTCGTCCAACGCGCTACGAACATGCTGGCTTTCATAAACATGTCAGAATGGCTCCCTTTACGAGGCTACTTTTATCTTGAACACCCTGTACATGTATAATATAATAGATGTGATTTAACAAATTTATTTCAGGAATATTGTTGCACTGGATCAAGACATCGAGCATGAACAGAAGATGACATTTCAGAATTGAGTCATTTGCAGCGATCATTGAATAAATCTCATGGCCACATTTTCTAGTGTGTTTGTTGGGTTTTTTTTTGGTGCTTGTTAGTGCTGGGAGACCATTCCACCATGGTGCTAGTATGTCATGAGATGGCTTAAGTCAGCTCCCAAACTTTTCTGAGCTTCACAACCTGTTTTTTTATTTATTTAAAATAGTTTGAAGTATAATAACTCATCTGACTCTTCTTCTTCTTTGCGTTCGTTCTTACGACCAATTTTAATCACTCTTGGTGATATGATCTTTGCCAAGAACGTGGATACGTTGCACATTGGTTTGGTAGACCCCTAAACACATAGACTTCTACACGTTTAGGACATGTGCATCCGATTTCAGCCAAACCTCCTTAGTCACCTCTTACAACATGCGTGGCAGGTAACATTGGTTCTATTCTTTACACCCCAAATTTGGGCCCCTGTAACCACTCGGGCGATCTGACTCAGTTGATGCTTCACAAGATCCAAAAGGGCAGGTTCGGTTTGAGTGGATATCACCTATAGAATTTCTAACCTCCAGAGACTTACTGATGCTGCAATGAGAAAGCGGTCAGGTTTGCATCAACAGCATCGATTGTTGGGGAGTTGAATGGTTCAGTGGTGCATTTCGAATGACAACAAGCAGCATGACAATGGAGGTACTGGCGATGATTAATGCACTACTCTGGCTGGAGTCACAACACTAAACTCATGCGTGCATTCTGAGTGATTCATTGAGTATGATCCGCAAGGTTCGATGCGCAGGCAATGGACTGAATCACAAGCGTCAACAATTTGCAAAATCACATCTATCTTCCTTCCGGGGCACATGGGTGTCGTTGGCTGAGAGTGTGCAGACAGGCTGGCTGCCTCCATATGAGACGGCTAGTCAATGGATAGAGCTGATCTTCTTCTTCGTTCTTTACGACCAATTTTAATCACTCCTTGTGATAAGTTTGATCTTTGCCAAGAACGTGTATACGTTGCACATTGGTTTAGTAGGCCCCTAAACGCATAGACTTCTACATGTTTAGGACACGTGCATCCGATTTCAGCCAAACCTCCATAGTCGCCTCTTACGACATGCATGGCAGGTAAGTGATTCTGTTCTTTACACCCCAAATTTGGGCCCCGGTAATCACTTGGGTGGGATAGAGCTGATAATATGAACCGCAAGGTGGAGGCTGGTTCGGTGCACAGGCAATGGACTGAATCACAAGCGTCAACAATTTGCAAAATCACATCTATCTTCCTTCCGTGGCACATGGGTGTCGTTGGCTGAGAGAGTGCAGACAGGCTGGCTACCTATGCCACCATATCAGACGGCCAGCCAATGGATAGAGCTGATAATATGAACGCCTTCATAGATTGTGGCCGCAAAGAAGATTTTCATTTTAACCAATCCATGTCAACTACTTGATTGCAGGAGCTGGGTTTGAAGATTGGAGTTGCAAGAAAAGAACAGCATAACAGGTATATGAGTAGGCTCATCAATCAAAATCGAACTGGTACGATCAGTCACTGGACATATTGCGAAGGAGATCGGAACACCTATGTGCATATCTGGAGTGCAATGAAGATATTCCAAACTGAAACTGAAGATGGATAAGGGGGATGTTCTGTCTTCATGACTGCCTGTTGGATGAGGACATTAAAATAGATGTTGAATCGATCCAGCGATTGAAACAGTTTGGAGTTACCAGCTGTACGGATAGAACTGGATGCCTGAGAGGCAGAGTGAGGAGTGCATTTAACCAGTGAGCCACAGGAACATCAGTATGCATACTCTTCAATATCTGTTGGGGAAGACTGAGCACCTATGTTTCTGCCTGAAGTACAATGACGTCAGTTTAGTAACCGATCATATTTCTTCTTCAAATGCTCCATATTGACCACTTGTTAAACCACCCTGTGATCTGAGCCAAAGAGCGACTGTACGATGTGCCAGTTATGCGCCTACAATTAGGCCAGCACATCCAATTTCTTGTCACGTTTTATTTACTAGGGTAGCTTCCCTAGGCTCCTTCCTCAGTCGCTTCTTACGACATGCCTTGTAGGTTGCAGTGGTACTATTCTGCTTCCCTTGCAGGCCCCGGCACCACATGGGCGTTTATAGACTGGTTAGCTGTTCCAACCCCTTGATACTATTTGAGAGGATAACTGTGTACCTTAATTCTGGGATCATATATTTCCACCAATTGTAAATGGGTAAAAAGATTTGTAGTTTTTGTCATTCCTAACATGTTCTGCATGTTGAATAAATTATTCTGACACAAATTAATATTAATTACCAAATAATTTTCAGTAATTAAGTTAATACAGTATACATTTGCATCACATTTTGAATAGCACTTCCACTTTCTGGCTATTGTCCAGGACTATCTACAAAATGAATGTTTTTCTTCATGCACAATTTTTGTGTGTTTATTTGTTTTAGTTATCTTACAGATTTGGTATAATATCTCACCACGCTCATCCATCATTGGTGAGGATGACTACCATTTTTCATCCAAGAGAATGTAGTTGCATTATGTTTATCTGTGTGTGCGTAGATGACTAGTGAGCCCGATGCGGGCCTGGAATGTTCTTTTGCATTGTGGGCAAGGAATATTTGCACTTGTGTGGAGTTTTACTGTCTTTCTGTTCCATCAGTCCCGTTCTACCTGCCTCGCATGCAGAAAAACCGTGTCTCCTTTGAACGCTCCATATCGACCACTCTGTGTGATTTGTATGTGATCTGAGCCTAAGAGCGATTGTACATTGTGCCAGTTATGCGCCTACAAGTAGGCCAGCACATCAGATTTCTGCTACGCTTTTTCTTTACTAGGGTAGCTTCCCTAGTCTCCTACCTCAGTCGCCTCTTATTACATGCCTTGTAGGTCACAGTGGTACTATTCTTTGCTCCCTTTTTCAAGCTCCAGCAACACACAGGCATAGGTGTATGTACAAATTCAGCTGCAGTTTTCTGAATTATTAAAAGATTTTTATGAGTAATATATCATTTTGAAGGTAAATGAATTTTATAAAATGATCGTTCTAAAACAAATAAATATTGGCACTCCCAGCGGTTTATATGAGCCAATAAGTTAAGATCATATTTTGTCTTGGTAACGACAGCATATACAACATCCACAAGCAGCATTTTCTGGACGACCAGATATTTAACACCCAGTACACACTTCTCATTCACAATGAAATTTCTCATCAATTTTCTTGCAAACAATGCCCCAACTCAAGCGGGCAGAAGTATATAGAGCCGATATCATCAATGCGGTAAGCTCTCATTCATGTGACACAGGCAAGTCTGAGACACTGGAACGAGTTCGAGAATTAGGTGTTAAGTTTGGACATGCCAGACAGTGTCATCTTTGTGGTAGAGAGAGAAGGTATACTAATCAACTTCTCATGGACTTTGGGATGGCTGCCGCAGCGGAGGACAGAGCACGAATGAGAATGCCCAATGTGCCATGACATTGATAGCATAACATAACATTTACAATGAATAAGACCATGTTTGTTTTCTTTTGTTGGAAGTTTTAGTTCTGTATTGAGACATATTTCAAACTAGTGATAGTGGTAAACAAACGTTGAGACAGATTATTTAACACTTTCGTTGCCACCCATTTTTCAACTAGGTCTGGCTTACTGCCACACTATTTTTTAGGCATGATCAGTTTTCAGGATGATAATTTAAAAAAATATGTACTGGGAATATCTTTATTGATCTATAATCATCATCACGTGAATAAAAAAATCGAAATTTGTGTCACATTCAGAGCCCATTTTAACACACAGAACACTGGCTAAGAAGTTTGAATCCGCATCATTTTGGACCTGACTTTCATCAGCTACATCGCTCATATTGATAATCTTTGTTTACTTACAATTACAAAAAATTTCTGTGAAAAAACGGACTACATGCATTTTAAACGCATGTATGTTAGAGCTGACATTTTGGAGAGCTCTTCTGAAAAATAGGAAAGTATTGTGTAATGCAATACCGGTGTATGGTAAGCGAAACTCCACATGATAAAAGCAGACCGTAGCAGTGAAAGGGAGTTTGTGTTTGATCAACTTTTGTCATCTGTGGCAGTGAAAGTGTTAAATTAAATCAAGAGCTACCAACAGAAAAATAATGTCCATGAAACTGCTAGTAGTCATGTCAACAACATAATAAATGTAGAGATTGCACTTGAATATATTCAATGAAAGCATAAACAAGATGCGTGATCTGCACTTGAATATAGATTTAATTGAAGATTGTTAATTTAAAAAAAAAATATAGCATGACAGGGGTAATGTTAGTCTCCCAGAGCCACTTCTAGTTCTAAGTTCACTAAACATGAGTTAAGACACACAAGCTAATAAAAACAAAAAATGTGGTCACAACACTTATAAAACAGGTCTGGTGCCAGACTACTGGCATTTCATCATAAAGTACATATACTAATTTTCAAGGATTAGTTTCAAAGTTCAAAATAATATAAACTTAAATATTAAATGTATTTCCCTTAACTCTTAGTGGACCAGGGCAAAAGCCATGTTTTTACAAGCCATTTTACCCCTGAAGTCGTTAAAGTCCGCCTTCATGGCAAGGGAACCCATAAAACAGTAAGCAGGCTTTCACGCAAAAATCAGAAATGTCATGGCTATGCCTGAATTCATAGCAGGCGAACGCATAAGAACAAGCCATTTGTTTTTAGAATTAAAAACGCCCTTTAGTGTGGCTCCTGGTAAAGTGCGCCCAACCCAAAGCCACGTAGTGTAGCATTTGGCCCACAAGGAGTTAACTGAAATCAGATCAATTGCAAATAATCACAAATATCAGCTTCACTGGTGGAGTATTGTGTGACAATGTTTACATTAGACGAGACAACATGCAAGTACGAGGGATCAGACAGGCACAAGGAAAAGACACAACAACGCAGCTATAAACTTTCAAAGATGCTTGATTGAATACATGTGGTGCCGGGACCTGCAAAGGGAGGAAATAATAGTACCACTGCAATCTACAAGGCATGTCATAAGAGGCGACTGATGTCGGGGCTACCTTAGTAGATAAAAAGTGCCGCAGAAACCGGATGTGATAGCCTCCTCGTAGACGCATAACTGGCACAATGTACAATCGCTCTTAGGCTCAGAATACATAAAATCACACAGAGTGGTTAACAAGTTGATATGGAGCGCTTGAAGATTAAACAAACAGACACATATACAAGGAAAGGACATTTAACAATAAAGACAGCTATAAACTTTTAAAGATACTTGATTAAACACACAAAAAAGGATTGCCTAGAATTGGCCATATAAAAACTGCACAGCAGAAACAAGTATATTTATATATATATATATATTAACTGAAAAACAGTGTAATTATGCTCTCACAAAACACTGGACAAGAAGTATGCAGCAATGACCAATATATTCTTTTTCTTCTGCAATCAACTTCTGCTATGTGATTACTCTGGTATGTGTCATAAGCAGGGCGGTGCGTTTGAGGTCACCAGTCCCCCATAATTTGTTTTTGTAGGGTTGTTTCTGTTGACCAGATTTCCATTCTCACACTACTCAGGAAGACTTGCAGGATGTGCTCTGGGGACTGCTTTGGTACCATGGTGCAGGCAGCCGAGACCCATTCTATGGAGGTGTGCTCTGAGACCGCAGTGTCCCATTCCAAGTCTGTGCTTTTATGTTTAGTGTATTCTACCATTCTCTGGATTGTACCCTCTCTGTGGACCATTCCTGTGGACACATGGCTATCAGCTTCAGTTCAAAGCTAGTTTTAGGTCAACTGCGAACATGTTGCTTCCAACTCACACAGGATAGGACAGTCATGCAGGACATGCCTAGATGGAGCACAAAAAGGCATATGTCATGTCATTAGGAAGCCATGTTCACAATCATGCGTGAACAGTTCTCACAAGAAATGTTGTGCAAAAATAAGCCTGAAAACACATTTGAACATCGAGTCGCTGTGTTTGCAGGATCCTCTCACTTGAATACAGAATGAAACGCGACCGATGGCCTAAGGAAGTGCTGAGGCTACTTGGTTGCATAACTGGCCACCAAGACAAGCATGATTACTCAGATCACAAAAAACACAGGGATTACATAAGTGATCAGATCTGGATTGTTCTTAGCAATCTCTGGTCATGCGCTTAGTTTACTGTGGACCACAAACTGGGCAGTCAGCTTCAGGTTTCCCCAAAGCTTAGCTTTTAGGTCAACTGGGCGTAACATGTTGCTTCTCAACTCACACAGGATAGGACAGTCTTGCAGGACATGCTCTAGATGGAGCATTCAAAGAAGGCATATGTCATGTCACTTAGGAAGCCACTGTTCACAATCATTGAGCGTGAACCTAGAGTTCTCGCACATTAGCAGTAACAAGCGAGTTGTGCAGAAAAATAAGCCAGGAAGGAACATGCATACCACCAGTTACCTACCACCAAAAGAAAAGGATGATTAAATCAATGAGAAAGCCACAAATACCAACACAAGACGATTACTATAATATGAGCAGATTGGAACAAGTTGTTATTCTGCGCCTTAGAACAGGGCACAATCGGCTCCGCAGTCACATGTATACAAAATTCAAGATTGGCAATTCAGCCATGTGTACATGGCAAACCAGACTGCAGAGCACATACTTCAAGACTGCCCCGAATATGATACACTGAGGCAAACTCACTGGCCTAACGAAACAACATTCGACATAAAACTACACGGACCTCTGTGTGAGTTACAAAAGACAGTAAAGTTCATACAAGAGACAACATTGAATATATAGACATTTCAAGCGAACGAAAGGAAGGACATGATCGCCTACAGGCATGGCACTTGATTGAACTGGTACTGCCCGAATCCCATGTTTACAATGCCTACAAACATTTCAAGCAAAGCTTGACCATGTGTCACGCATACAAACACAAAACCCACTTCTAGCAACCCAAAATGGGATGAAATGAGGGGGGTCATCATCACCCATGATGGATGAATAAGAGTAAACTGCAGATGTACTGCACAGATCTAGCACTTTTAGACTCTTGTCCTACAAACACAATGAAAATCGTGGCATATCCTTTACAGGACGTAGCCATCAACCTCAGTATAAGAGTGGTCTATTTTTACCTTTTTTTGTAAAAACCCAAGGAAACGAATTTGCTTTCAAACTTGCCCACCGCATGATTTGAGCCAGATACGCTTGGGTTTGTGATCAAGCTCACTACAAACACAATACCATGTACTATATTGAAGGAATTGCTATTTTCCATAACATTCAATGCTAGTCACCGTCTGTGTGGAGCCAAAACCCGCAAGGAAAGCAAAGAATAGTACCACTGCTACCTTCAAGGCATGTCATAAGAGGCAACTGATGTAGGACCTAGAGAAGCTACCCTAGTAACTAAAAAGCATCGCATAAATTGGATGTGCTGTTCTACCAGTAGGCGCATAACTGGCACAATGTATAGTTGCTCTTAGGCTCAGATCACATACAAATCACAAAGAGTGGTTAACAAGTGATCAATATGGAGCATTCGAAGAAGAATGCTAGGCATAATTTTTCTGGCCAAGTTTTATAGTTAGTCTTTCCTCTTGGGCCTGTGGGGCGCATAGGGCAGAGGTCATAGCTCTCCATGTCTCGCGGTTCGTTGCTATTTGCTTTAAGTCTTTGATGTTTACTAGGCCCATCGTTGAGCCTTCTCTGGTGATGGTTCTACGCAGAGTCTCTCTTGGTCTTCCTCGTTTTCTTTTTCCCTCTCGTGTCCATATGAGGGATTGGTAAGGGAGTCTTCTCATCCATTCTAAGTGTGTGGCCGATGTAGTTCCAGTTTTATAAGTATATATAAATATCTTGAACTGTGCTGTGCCATTTTTTTTAAAGACTGCCATTAGTAAATGGTGCTCTCGCCCGAGTGGTTACTGGGGCCCAAGGAATAGAACCACTGTATGACCAAGGAGGTTGGGCGTGTGGCTAGCTACCCCACAACGTAAAAACACTAGATGGCTACAGAACAGAGACGAACTGAGTAAACGTGGCTAAACCGGACACATTGCTGAACGATAAGCACCAGAGCTCCAAATGGTGCTGAAGATGTTACGTAAAACACACCAATGCTAAGGCAATAGTGCTCTGATTTCTACTGTGGTAATGTAAAAAGTACAGAACCCATACCACAAGGTATATCAAGGGAACTATGATGCAAGGCTTGAATTTGTCTTTGATCAACGACACACAATAAATGATGTGTTCAACATCAAGCTGGCCAGCTTTACTACCCAGTGTTTTTCTGGTACCCAACTGAGACTATCAATCTGATATCTGTAAATTTATTGTATTCCCACTGTGAAATTTGATCATTGAACGCCCATGTGGTGCCAGAGCCCGTAAAGGAAGCAAAGAATAGTACCACTGCAACCTACAATACATGTAGTAAGCATTGACTGATGTAGGCCCTAGGGATGCTACCCTAGTAATAAATTGGATGTGCTGACCTACTTGTAGGCGCATGACTGGCACAATGTACAATTGCTCTTGGGCTCAGATCACATAGAGTGGTTAACAAGTGGTCGATATGGAGCGTTTGAAGATCATTGAACCATGCACATACATAGCAAGTGCACCAACCACTATGCTATTGTGGCTCATCCCTTTTGTGTGGTGAATGATTTTGTACAGCCAAGTAACTCCCTCTAGCTTGTGACTGATGCCTTGATGAGCAACAAATGCACACCATTCTTATCTAATCCTGACTATCCTCTATGTTGTGTTCCAGCTATGATTCATTTCTTTCAGTTCTTGTTCTATTTTCCTTCAGGTTTTTTTGAGTCTTCCACATTTTCACTAATCAGCCATATCTCTCTCACTTGCCTTTTTAACCCGGATTGGGGTATAGGCCCTCAACCAACTTTTGCCAAGTCTTCTTAACTCCTGCAGCTTTTCTTTATATTGTTGATATCTGCCTCCAAGTAGTTCTCAGCCTCCCCTTCTTTGCTGTCCCTCATGGTTCCAGGAAAGGACACCTGTTATATTTCCCTGGTTTCGAAAGAGTCCCTAACCAGCACTTTTTTAATGTCTTGGTTCACTGAAATCTGTTGTGTTCTTTCCATAGGTTCTTCATTTTTAACCCTATCATACTATCTCAATTCTTCTACTCGACAAAGACACCAGTTGATGAATGTTCACAATTTATGCGTTATTATTTTAGTCGTTCATGTTTCTGACCCATACAGCAGAATAACAAGCACATAAGTTACTAATAAATCTAGTTTGGCACACATGACAAATGCAACAAACTGTTATGTCTATCAGAAAAAACACCATTGTCTGACAGCAATTTTATTCATAAAATTAATTCTGCACTATTTAGATAAACCAAATGAGTAAGTTCTGTATTTGAAACACTTGTACTGCTTCTTCCACACTTAGTTTAACTACACTGAAACAAAAGTTGGAACATTCAAAGAAAAGTTCATCTCTAAGCTACAACATTGAAATGAGTCTACTAAATGAGTCATAGTTATAGCCACTCAAACGCATGCAGCAAAGCAAACATAAAAATAATGTTATCACATCCTTCTTGTTCTTGCAAGTTATGCACTAACATGCAGCACAACAGACAGATTTTTCAACAATAAGTAAAAAGAGCTATAAAGCTATTGTCATCATAGCTTACAAAGTCCTCTTTGGAGGCTTAAGAAGCTGCAATATCGAAAAGCTGGAAGTATAAGAACAAACCCCGAGGGAAAAACCTTTCTTTTTTGATACCAAAGTTGTTTGTTTTCATTATTTTTAGTGACAAACTTAAATGATCTTAATCTGGTTTCCAATTTTGAAAAAACACAAACAACTTCAGTTAATAGAGACACCACAAATAATAGACCAAGAGAGGTCATATAATATTTGTAAACATAAATAAATACAATTCAATGAACTATAGAAATGTGAGGTGAAAATAAATTCTTCAGTTACAAATACGTTTGATTTTTATCTCATTACCAACCAATATCTGACCGCAAATACTTCATTAGTGACAGTTACTGCCACATCTGTATTTTTGTTTCCTTCACAACTGAGAGCAAGCAACAAAAAATGCATGCACAAAATCATGTGGTTACAAAAGAGAAAAGTACAAAATCCAGCGATGACATAGAGAAGAAAACATGAGTAAACGAATGGTATATGATGATACCAGGTGGGTGGGTGATTGATATGAAACTATAAACATGGCATTGACAAATATTCGAAAAGTCAACTCAGAAAACTAGCAATTTTGAGAAATACAAATGATGGGGGGTATGGGAAGGAAACAAACATTGAATTGTAAAAACAAAACAACTTATCACATGTAATGATGCAAAATTTTCATGACACCATTTTTGTCCTGATATCCTCTGGAGTTTTTTTTTGCTTGAGAAGAAAATGAAAAGTTGTGCAAACAAAAAGATAATTGCCAGGAATTGATGAAGTTGGAGAACATAAATAGCTGGATCATTGAAGTGCATTATCACCCTGACAGAAGGGAGAGAGAGAATTCAATGAATTGACTAGCATAAACTAAGAGACATGACAGAATTTTGTTCACTTGATCAGGACACCATCAGCTGTGATAAACTGGGCAACCAAGATCTTCACACACATAGCAGATATAAGAAAATGAAAAAAAAACAAATATTTTCATATGTTCAAAATTTGTACTACACTAAATCAATGCATCCTTAGGATCCATCTCCCTCGATGTCCTGCACTGCCTGCTCGGGTGGTTGTTCACCTAGTGAAGACAGAATAACACATCAAATAATTACATTTTCAAAAATAAACTTTCAATATATTCAAATGCATCACATTTCGTATATATTCCTCTCTTCATTTAAATTTTCAGTCATCAGATCAGTCATAATGACTTAAGTTGTGGTTCGCTTCAAGTTGCACCTTAGAATCTGTAAGGTTTGGAAGTGGCAATATCTCTGTCATATTTACCTTCATGTAGAGTTAACAACATGCATGAAGAATGTGTTGTGAAATCTGGGCTCAGTCCATAACCTATCTCACCAATCTTATGTTTTCTGTATGACTTCTTAATCTATTGTGTCCTGTTTAAATTGTCGCTTTCTTGTGAGACATTTAATGGCAGTGGTTTTTGCGGTCTGCAGTTTGGTGATTTTGACTACATGATTACTCCAAATGTTTTTTCCATTATTTTCTGATTGATTGGGCAATCAACCATCCTTTGCCACGGTCAGCCTTTCATTTCCTATTATGCTGCAATGGACTGGGATCCATAGCAGAACTGTTTCTTTGGTGATGATGCTGAGCTGCAGCAAAGATGTTCATTCATAAGACGCGATGTTATTTTTGGAGTAGTGTAAAAAAAAAAAAATATTGGCAGTTGAAATTTGATAGATTGGGCACACGAAACAGAAAAGCACAAATCAGTCTTCAGACTTAGAAAGGGTCTCAGGGACTCAACTGCTTGCACCTAAGCAGTCTACAGAGCACATCCTGCAAGAGGGTCCCAGTCTGAGTAGTGAGAGAATGGAGATCTGGCCAACAGAAACACAACTCTACAAAACAAACTATATAGGGGAGAAAAGAAGAAAGAGAAAAGAGGAGGGGTGTGTGTGGGAAGACTTCAAACTTACCACAAGATTGAAATTAACACACACATGGTTACTTATCGAAGTGCAATGATGATGGTTCAATCAATCAATCTTACAACTTGTTCTTTTGTTAATATTGATGTGTTTGCATGTCATATTGCTGAAAGCAGCTTTGGTGATACCTATTAGTTTCCTGAGGTTGGTTTCACGTAGCATATTCTGTTATTATACAGGTAGGGGTATATGAATATTTGTTCCAGTTTCTCTTTATTCTCAAGTTTAATTTTTGTTTCTCACTTGTCTTGCTCATCATATTTATTGGATAATGTAGTGGATAATCAACAGGTAGAAAGACTTTCATACCTCATGATTTATATGGAAATAAGGTGTTGTTAGGCGAGTAATTTTCTTTTGGTTAACTGCACGCAATACGTGATGTGGCCAACATCGTGCCAGAAACTTCAACTGTATTTCTCTGAGCTTGGATCAATCAAAGAATTCCAGCAAACCATACTATAACATGAGATTGAATCAAGACTAGAAAGGAAGTATGCTAATCACTAAGTTACCTCTGCGCTCTATCTGTGGGTTTTTTAAATTAAGAAAATAGATAGAACTTCTACAGGCTGCAAATCAAAACTCACACCGCTTGTTTTTTAACATTCACTAGTCGCAGTGTGGTGCCGGGGTCTGCAAGAGAAGCAAAGAATAGTACCAGCATGACCTACAAGGCGACTAATGTATGACCCAGGGAAGCTACCCTAGTTAAGTAAAAAGCATCGCAGAAATCGGACGTGCTGGCCTACTTGCAGGAGCATAACTGGAAACAACTCGCTCTTAGACTCAGAGCACATACAAATAACACAGTGGTAACAAGTGATCGATATGGAGCGCTCAAAGAAGACAAATTCATTTCGTTAATGTGCTACACATTGCTGCACAATTAAGGTCCAGTATGATTGCACTTTCTTTGCTCAGATAACACAAGTCACAATGTAAATCTGTGTCCATGCATACAGCGAGATTGTCTACCTTCCACCACACACTCTGCACAAAATAATGAGAATATTTTGGCCAGAAAGAATAGCATGCTTAGCTAGACAACCAAGTAAAAATTAAAAAAAAATAAATAAATAACCTCAACCATGCTATGAAAATAAATTACACTAACATAAACAGCCCACCCAAGGAGACCCAAAAAAAAACTGAAAAAAAAGGGAAAACCTAAATTAACATGGAGACACATCTGAAGTCGGAGAAGGCTCTCCTGAATAGTAAGGGACACTGATGATATGGAAAGCAAGCCTTCATGCAAATATCAGCCAGAAACACCATACTGGGCGCACCGACTATGCCTGAATTCATAGCGGGTAAACGAGAAGAATATAGAGCCGAATGAGAGCTGTCTGCATGACACAGGAGAGCACGGAAAGCCCTTACTGAGTTCCTACGTTTCACCAAGCACCAAAGTCCTTCCTTCATTTCACTTGAAATTTTGTCTTCAATAAATTCAATATTGTTTCTTGTGTAAACTTTATTAACTTTGGTAGCTATAGTCTGTCCATTAATTCGTGAGCACGTTTGAAATTGATTTTCTGAAAACTACCTGTTGGATCTCAGTGATTTTTGCAAGCAGCCTTAGAATATCCATGACGCTAGAGAAATATTTTTTTCCAAGAAAATTTGATGTAGTTTGAAATATTTCTTCTTCAGGTTATATTAAAATCAACCTCACCGGATTGTACACAATAGTAACAGATCTACGGTACACAGACGCGTTGTTCTAAAAATACATTATGGTAACATAGAAATATCGTGAGTATACAACAATTTCACGAAATCCCGTGCACCTAACCCAGTCGACTTTGAAAGCATATGACGTTATAATTGGGATACCGTTGTATAGGTATAGGTGTATCTCGCTATTTGTATGAAGCTATTGTATCATATTTGTTGGCTTATCAAAACTGACATTGATATCACATTCATAATGAGTCTGAAGTGCACATTTATAACAATGCAGAAGGTTACAGTTTTACTATACCAACACTTCCGTAGGGAATCTAAGAGAGGTCCATCTATATTGCGATATTCATAACCCTGAGAAACGAACGCAACTGGCGCTTGGTCTGAATAGAGAATCCTTTTCCGATGGATTAAACAGGACACAAAGTGCACTAATGTCAAGCAAGGAAGGAAAAGAACAATTGACGACTTTGACATAGATGTCATAAGACGGAGCTCTTGAAAATGTTTGAGGACAAATCAACTTGTTACTCTCAGGAAACTGAAATTAAAACTGCAATCAGATTGCAGCATAGACATTTCTAAAAGTACTCTATGGAAAATTGTAAGAGCACGGGTTCACCTTCAGAAAACTATAGGCGGCAGGAATATTATTTGTGAAAAGCCACATTTAATTGCTGCCCGAAGTAAATACCTGAGGCAGATCCGTGAGCGGCGGAGGCAAGGCTATGATATTGTATATTTGGACGAATCCTGGGTCAATGCTCACCACACCAATGCTAAAGAATGGCAATCAGTAGACGGTGAACAGAAAAGAAAAATACCAAGCAGCAAAGGCCAGCGTATTATACTAACACATGCAGGAAGCAGTGAAGAAGGTCTTGTGTCCATGACGCTGGACTTATTTTCCAATCAAAAGTACCGACGGTAGGGACTACACACAGAAATGAATGGACATATTTTCAGGCACTGGATGGAGAAAGATCTACTTCCAATTCTAAACAGACCATCATGCTTGGTAATGGATAATGCATCCTATCACAACGCAGTATCAGCGGAAGACAAAGTACCAACTGCATCAAATACAAAAGATCAAATTAGGACTTGGCTTTAAGGAAAATGTCAGCTTTGATGATACATATTTGAAACCCGAGTTGTTGCACCTGGTGAGGATGACAAATAAGACAAAGGTGTTTCATATTGACAAAATCATTGCGAATACGGCCACACGTCTTTGCGACTACCTCCATATCATGCTCACCTCAATCCGATAGAGCTTGTCTGGGCTAAAGTAAAAGGGCAAGTTGCCGAACAGAACAGGACGTTTAAAATGTGTGATGTTGAAGTTCTGACACGTGAGTCCTTCTCAATGATAGACATGCAGTTCTGGAAGAAGTGTGTTGAACATGTGCTCCGAGAGGAAGACGAGTACTGGCACCGAGATGGATTACAATTTGTCCAGCCAGTAACAATTATCAACCTCATGGAATCGTCAGATTCGGGATGATACAAATCATATTTTATTACAGACTGAGAAATAGCAACGTATACATTTCCATATCCAAATGCGTCTACCATCATACAATTTGTGGTGAAGTTAAGACACCCTGGGGTCTAATGGTGACCGAAGGGAGGACTAACTGTTGCATATTGTATCCAAGTTCACGATTGCACATAAAGGGCAACACACTTAATTACTTGACCTATCAAGTTAATATGGAGATACACCTATGAATAGAATTGACATGGACAAATTCTGGGATACTGTAAAATCTAAAATTTGAGCCCCGTATTTGCAATTGTCATAAAAGATCAAAGGAATTCCCGATGTGCAAAATCCGTAGCATCTATGGACTGCTGGTTAGCTTTATTTTAGCGTCATGAATATTCTAAGGCTACATGCAAAAAATCACTGAGATCCAACAGGTAGTTTTCAGAAAATCAATTTCAAACGTGCTCACGAATTAATGGACAGACTATAACACAGAGGTTTGCATAGTTTTCTGTCTAGTGTTGTTTCACTTGAGTATGCCTCATTATATCATATTTGGGGTAGTCTTGAAGTAAGTGCTCTGCAGACTAGGGTTGCCTGAACGCATGACTGAATTGCCAACTCAAAATTTTATATTCACGTGGCTGAAGTGTCAATTGTGTCCTATTCTGAAGTGTAGAATGACAACTTGTTTTAAGGGGGATTCTGGTCTTGAAACTTTTTCGTTGCTTTTTTTCTTCTTCCTTTCGTCCGCTTTCAACTCAGACGAAGTTTCATCTCTGAAACTGATTTTTGCGTGAAAATCTGTTTTCCAATTTCTTACAATGGCAGCAGCGTGCACATTGTAAATTACTTTACACTGGCAGCCGTGTGCTCAATGTACTCGTAATTAGTATTCCTCGCCATACAGGCAGATTTTCTCCGACTTCAGAGGTACTCACGTTATCGTCCTGAGTAAGACCAGGGGACTCGAACAAATGCCGGACAGTAGGTTCAAACCCGAGCTATGAGGCGTCTCTCACAGCTAGCAGGCCGAGCTACTATCAACTACTCTAGGCAGTCCCCCTTTCGTTGCTTTCATATTAGTATAGAATTTGTATTAAAATTTTGAGATATGACTTAAAAGAGCAGAAAAAGTTTAGTTTTCAAAAATATGGCAATGTGTTGCCATGGAAACAATAAAAATGGCCACCAAACACAAAATTTTAAATCCATACGTCTCTGAAAGTAATGAATATAAATGAATTCTGTTTTTACTCTAAGGTGGGCAAATGGAATTTCTAAATAATTACACATGATTTTTAGGATATATTAAATTTTTAATGAATTTTTGGGTAAAACTGATTTTTAAACCAATTTTGACCCAAAATTTATTAAAAATTAAGTATTTAATATATCCTAAAAATCATGTGTAATATTTTAGATATTACGCACCTTAGAGTGAAAACAGAATTCATTTACTTTCATTAGATTTAGAGCCTTAGGGATTTGAAATTTTGTGTTTGGCGGCCATTATGTATTGTTTCCATACTAATTTTTTCTACTATTCTAAGTCATAATCTTTCAAAATGGTTATACAAATTTTACATTAACATGAAAACGAAAATAGCTTCTTGATCCCCATACTACCGAATCTCCCCTTAATCTTCTCATATTATTGTAGATGGTTATTATTGTAGATGGTTCTGTGTTAGTATTAGTGGCTTTCCGATGCAAGTAAATAAATGTCAGTATTTTATTTAGTAAATAATTACTAAAATAATATAAAAGACTACAGAAAGACATGATAAAACACAATTATTTACCTTCACATTCTCCTTGCATGTCAGATGTCCACAGTGTGAGATTATCTCGGAGCAACTGCATGATCAATGTAGAATCCTTGTAGCTCTCTTCACTTAATGTATCCAACTCTGCTATAGCATCATCAAAAGCTGCTTTGGCTAGCCGACAAGCTCGGTCTGGAGAATTCAAGATCTCATAGTAAAATACTGAGAAGTTGAGAGCCAGACCAAGACGGATAGGATGTGTTGGTGCCAACTCTGTCATTGAAATATCACTGGCTGCTTTATATGCAACTAAACTTTTCTCTGCAGCTTCTTTCCTGTCATTGCCGTGCGAACTCAGCCAAGTACCTATGGTAATCTCCTTTCCTAAGAAAGGGAAAAAAAACAAGACTAGAGGTAGAAATTTGTTGGGTCTAAATTACAAAACATTTAATATGTCCATGCTTCCCACCCATACATTGCCACTGGGAATATTCATGCTCTTAATATTCTGATCATAGAACTCTAAAAAGAAGATTCAGAAAAATTGTTACAATAGATTCATCATCTTGCTAAACCAAATAGTAACTAGAGTTGGACACTAATAACAAGGAAAGCAATCCTTCACACAAGAATCATCAGCGCAATACAAGACGCCTGACCACACCTATATTCATAGCGGTGACGCAAGAAGATACAGTTAACCTAATCAATACACAAACAAATCATAAAAGGACTGATCAGAAACTTGAACTGACATGATCAACAATCCCCATTGTCAGTTAAACATACAAATTATTATCAAGATCAATGAACTAAAGTAGGAAGCTTGAAACAAAGAGTTTGATTTTTGGGAACTGTTTTAAGCAGAGAAGTATTAGAACAAATCTTCTAAAGTGTTTAGTTACTTTGAGGACAGACTAGCGGTGTAGTAAACTACAATATCTCTAGGGATGTTGAGGATAAAACCATCATGTAATGTAGCAAGGACAGAAACCATCATGTAATGAAACACTTTGTAAATATAATTTGAAATGAATGCTTACATCTTGTAATAAAAAACTTTTGATTCCCCAGTGGCTGCATTTGGAATTAAGTTGTTGTCAATTATACAAAGAACATCCTGGCAGATACGGTTAAGTTCAGCTTCAATCTGGATAAAAAGATGGGAAAAAACAAAACTGCATGGTTAAGATTAATAATAACATATTGATCTTCTGTGATTAGTTTCTTATGCTCAGAATTTCGAACAAAGAGATGACCTGCTTCAATGAACCCAGTGATTATCAACAGAGGTAGCCTCATTCTGTGTAAGGTTTTCTTCAAGTCCATCAAACGTTCCATATTGACCACTTGTTAATCACTCTTTGTGATTTGTATGTGTTCCGAGAATAAAAGCGATTGTATGTTGTGCCAGTTATGCCCCTACAAGTAGGCCAGCACATCCAATTTCTTCAACGCTTTTTTATTTACTAGGTAACTTCCTACCTTATTCACCTCTTGCGACATGCCTTGTAGGTTGCAGTGCTGCTATTCTTTGCTCTTCTTGTGGGTCCCAGCAACACACGCAAAATTATTTAAACTCAGTGGCGGAAGAAGGTTGCAGGTTCTACCTGTACATAACTATGAATTTCATAATGCCTGCAAGCAAATCAGAGGCTCTAAGAGCGGCCCTCTACATGAAAATTTAAGATTAGTAAATACTTTCCCAGGAAAAGATGTGTTACAGTTTACAGGAAGGTTGTTACACTTTATTCCCAGTTCTGAGAGTACATTTGGGGGATTGTACAGAGTAGAGGAATTATGGTTGCACGAATCTGTAACCATGCGTTATATCTCTCGTGCGACATCACCGGTTAGACCATAGATTCTCAAACTTTTTCGGCCCATTTTGCACAACATAAACGTTGTAACGCTCCCTTCCACATTATAACAGTTTGTCAACGCCCCATATATATACATGCTCTATTTTCTCTTTGACATAAAAATTGATATATATTTCCTGTCATACACGGTCAATTTTCAAATGATTATATGCATGAAATAGAAAATTGATGAAAAAATGGATCATAAGATGAATTTAAATTATTATTCAATCGCAAAATTAAGCAAATAATTTATTAATATCTTCAATAAGGAGCCACCGACCCATTATCGCCTAAACACCTGGGGTGGGTGGGTGGTGTAAATCGCCCACTTTGGGAAGCACTGGCTCTCAAAACTGATGTACACAGTTTTGTGTACGGTTTGCTCCGCTAGACTTTGATTGTCCCCAATCGCACTACAAGGCAGTAGTAGTTCTATGCGAGAGGAAACGCAGCTATTTTTCTCTGGGTGGAGACCCCATATTCGAGGCTCACAGTTTTGTCCACCTCTCGTTTCTTTTGGGTGCCCTTGTCCGACTGGGTCTGCCCCTTTTCATCACTTGAGTTCACATCATTTTACTGGGCTAACCATGCATTCTATTTTCTCCTAAAAGAGAAAAAAACACTTGATCATAACAAGGAGTTGAACACAGGTTACTTTGAGCAGGAAACACCAGTCTTTAATCATTTTGTCATCTGTTCATAAATGTCTATATTTTCTGGATTTAAGTATTTATGGTTGTAATTTCACAATACCTTTTTTCTATATTCCCTTGTGATTTCCTGATACTCCTCTGCCAGTTTTCCTTGCTCTTTCTGCTCTATGCTGCTGACAATCCTCCAAGAGGCTCTGCGCGCACCAATAACATTTTTGTACGCCACAGATAATAAGTTGCGCTCCTCAACTGTCAACTCTGTGTCTTGTTCAGCTACATTCTTCATAGAAGACACCATCTCTGCCAAAAAAAAAGAAGCAATATTAAGGATTAAACACTATCGATATACCAGGTTATAAATTAAGACAACTATTAGGATGATTCTTTATTTATTTTAACCTAACCACCTTATAAGCCACTCTTTTGAGACAATTTCAGTTATCGGTTCTACCTCAAACATTTTTTGTGGTCGGCATATGATTTACATCTCAGAGCATGAGTTCGTTGTGTGAGTTATACATACATGTAGGCAAGCACATTCAGTTTCTGCAGGCGTTTTTTTTAAAATTTGGGTTTGCCTCCTACATAGGGAGGAGAAAAAAAGACCTAGTTGAGTCCATACCACTAAGCAAGCCAGAACCCAATGTGAGGGAGTATTTTATGCTATGTATTCATCCTAACAAGCCCAAGTGGTTACCGGGTCCAAACTGGGGTGTAAAGAATAGAACCACTGTTACCAGCCATGCATGTCGTAAGAGGTGACTAAGGAGGCTGGGAATGGTGCTAGATACCCCACCCAGTAAAAAACACTAGACGGCTACAGAAATCCAACCAAGCAAATTCATAGCTCGCCACCAGAGGAAGAAGGTCTCCACAAGGAGGGATCCATGAAGCGACCCAGTGAAATTCGAAAGGAAATCAGGCTGCCGACTCACCTTCTTTCAACCCGGAAGATCTCCAGGATTGGCACGAATGTCCGCACGATGTTCGAAACGGGAAAACACAGCACAGGAAATGAGGACATGTACTGACCATAATCAGATGAACAAATGCACTCATTTCATTATTATATGTTGAGCAGGTCAAGTAGCTGGTATAACAGGTATACTTCTTCTTTGCGTTCGTTCTTTATGACCAATTTTAATCACTCTTTGTGATATGTTTGATCTTTGCCAAGAACGTGCATACGTTGCACATTGGTTTGGTAGGCCCCCAAACGACATGCATGGCAGGTAACAGTGGTTCTATTCTTTACATCCCAAATTTGGGCCCGGTAACCACTCGGGCGTAACAGGTATACAGATGTGTGGTTCAAATTTTGAATCTGTGGTACAGATGGTGCCTTTGTTGTGTCCCGTGCACAGCAAGAAAATTATGACATTGTCCCATTTGGATGATTGGCATTGGTTTTTACTTGATGTGTTGTATCATGACCATTTAGAATTAAGTGTGGTTTTTATAGTTGTCCTTGTCAATTCATTTGTTGTTTGTACAGCATTTTGTTGCAGTGCTCCACCTTGTTTGACGAGTTGAGTTTGTCAATTTAATGGGAGATATCAAATGAACTGTGTTCATGAAAAACTGGGGCCATCATGCAAGCGAGCCTATCAGTGCACATACTCCATTGTTATTCTGAATCTTTAGGACATGTTTTAACGACAGGGTATCTGTAGAGATGACATGTATACACTGAACACAGTATGTGCAAACATACACTTTTCATAATTTTGAAACCTTAAAGGGCGCATTTCAATGATGGAGCGCCTGAGCGGTTACCGGGCCCAAATTTGGGGTGTAAAGAATAGAACCACTGTTACCTGCCATACATGTCGTAAGAGGCAACTAAGGAGGTTTGGCTGAAATGGGATGCATGTGTCCTAAACGTGTAGAAGTCTATGTGTTTAGGGGCCTACCAAACCAATGTACAACGTATACACATTCTTGGCAAAGATCAAACATATCACAAAGAGTGATTAAAATTGGTCGTAAAGAACGCACGCAAAGAAGAAGAATGATGGACCATCTGTAGAGATGATATTGACTAAGTAACTGCAGCTTAAAATTGAAGAGTTGTGGTTGATAGTGATAATACTTAAAGTATTAAAAATGTGATTCTCTGGAGATGAAGACCAAGGAGAAGTAGAAAGGTTGCAAGATGTCACAGACGAGCTGAGTATGACTGCGACAGACACCTCACGCAGGACAGGGAGACATTTAAAGTTGCAGTCATTGGAAAATTCCCGTCAGGGACAAGTTACTTAGAATATGATGATTAACTGAAATGACAACTGTGTTCATTCAATATGTATCATACTATGACGGCCTCTTTATCATTTCTTGTTTTCCTACTTTCATTTTTTAGTAAAGAATAGATGCAGAACTAACAATCGCGCATGTCAAGTTAGTAATTGTGAAATTATAAGACTTCAGACTGTGATTATCATTTTTATATTATTTTCATCTTCAATCTTCCGCGACGGCATTGATAAGTACTTGGAAAATCATGGTTCGCGTATTGTGATAAGATTGAGAACTGAAAAGAGTGTGCCCTTTTGTATACAAAAAGGTTCAGAAATTTACATCAGTTGTGACTAAAAAGACTAAGAACTGCAGCTCTAAATTCTACTGTACTTTGCTTGCATGCAGCTTGAATTACTCACGCATAGAACAAGATGGCGCCTGCCTTGATATTGAAAGGAAGAGAATGCATTATGAGGAATGTCCATTCTGAAACCGATGTTACATCCATTACATCAACATATAAGCAGTCTGCGTTAGTTGAAATTGAACTGACATAATTTTCTAAGTGCCCATCAGTGCATAGTTTAATAACACACGTAATTAGCACGATTTTCACTCGTTTAGTTCATGCAGCAATGCCGTTAATCAGAAATATCCGGCAAATGGTGGCAACAGTATGGGTTACTAGGAATTATACACTTACCATCATACCGCTCAGCTTGCTCAGCAAGCTTCGCTTTATAAACACACTCCTCTCGTGTTGTCATTTCAGATCAAGAGGATGTCAGTTTCACAATGTCGATTTAGAACGATTAAAAGGTAAATTAATTCGTCCTCTCCAAAATGGCAGCGCCCGCCACAGACTGAAAAAAGTAGTTCCTCCTACTAGAAGCAGAGTGAAATAATTCCGCGCAGTGAGCAGGCCTATTTAAGCTTAGCAACCAACACCCGTAAGAGACAAGCATTGGGATGCTCATTGTTCATGCTTATATTATGTTAACTACGCCCACTTGTTTCAACGCAGTACACACACAACACACCAGCAATATTAAGAACAACGACCTCATTCAAATTATCATCAAGATAGGCATTATTCCTTTACAATCTTTGCATTGTAATAATTTTATAACTGCTGCCGTTTTCTTGAACATCAATATTCTGTGCCAATCTTAACTATTAACTGCGCATTGCATTTTAAATGGCAGTAAGCTACTGCATTCCCAAGTGTCTGCCCAGCGTAAATGGAATTGGTAATGAAGGAATCATATCGGTGAACTTATGTTTCTATGTGAACAAGGGACATAGTGGGGCAAATTAAAATTTAGATTCTATATAATAAAACAATAAATAATTATCATTTTGGCAATGGTTTGCTTTCATACTTATATTTCAAGCTTGTGCAGTACTATGTTCTTATTTTCAAGATGGGGGATAACTTGCAGTGAACGAGATAACCAGGGTCAGTGAACCTTCTCAACCTCGTAAGTGGTAGCCCTGGTAATACACTGTAAAATTGCAGTCTGGTTAAGCGAATTGGAATTGAAGAGGGTATGTAAAATCAGATTTAAAAAGTGTTGTACTAATGTGCCTGCCAAAAGACACGAATAACGCAACCACTCATCATAACAAACGCCATTTTCCAAGCGAACGATTGAAGAGACGATTTCCAAGACAATATGACATGATAGATCCTCCTGCCCGAGTGGTTACCGGGGCCCAAATTTGGGGTGTAAAGAATAGAACCACTGTTATCTGCCACGCATGTCGTAAGAGGCGACTAAGGAGGTTTGGCTGAAATCGGATGCACATGTCCTAAACATGTAGAAGTCTATGCGTTTAGGGGCCTACCAAACCAATTTACAACGTATACACGTTCTTGGCAAAGATCAAACATCACAAAGAGTGATTAAAATTGGTCGTAAACAACGAACGCAAAGAAGAAGAAGAAGTATGTGATCTGAGCTTAAGAGCGATTGTATGTTGTGCTAGTTACGCGCCTACAAGTAGACCAGTACATCCAATTTCTGCGACGCTATTTATTAACCAGGGTAGCTTCCCTAGGCCCCTACCTCAATCGCATCTTACGGCATGACTTGTAGGTCTCAAGGTTACTATTCTTTACTCCTCTTGCGAGTCCCGCAACACACGAGCGACAGCATATTTAACATAGTATTCTTGCAGTCTAGTTACTGTTACAGATTCTCCCTTATTCCTTGAAAGGTTAGAAAGAGGGGAAAACCTAGAAATACAAGTAGAAAAGATTTGAAGGCAGAAATTAACGACATACGGGAGAGCTGGAAGAAGCTGCTAGAGTTAGCTAAAGATATCTAACGAGGGGGATAAGATAAGATCTTCTGCGTTCTCACTAGATCGGGATTTCGGATTCTCTAATAAAGGCAGCCATCTGCCTCAGATTATCAGCCACGCCATACAGTTTGTCTTCTGCGTTCTCACTAGATTGGGATTTCGGATTCTCTAATAAAAGCAGCCATCTGCCTCAGATTATCAGCCACGCCATACAGTTTGTCTTCTGCATTCTCACTAGATTGGGATTTCGATTCTCTAATAAAGGCAGCCATCTGCCTCAGATTATCAGCCACGCCATACAGTTTGTATTGGACGCTAGTTAAGTGATACCTTTTTCTCAAGTCTGCTTACTCGGAGCAGTTCTAGGATATAATTCTATGATTTCTGCTTCCCCGTTTGTGCTGACCTCTTCCCGCAGTAAGTTTGGCCACCCTCGTGATGGTAGGTCTGAAATTCTTATTGCGTGGCTAAATCTCCGAGTCAGACTGGCGACCGTAGAATCCGTTATCCCATTTCTCATTGTGAGGGGTCGTTGCACCATGTTATGCGCCTTACGGCCTTGGGGCATTTGTTGTCTGCAAGCATTTGTTTCGGGTTAGCATTCCCTAGTGGACACGTGCATCCGATTTCAGCCAAACCTCCTTAGTTGACTCTTACGACATGCGTGGCAGGAAACAGTGGTTCGATTCTCTACACCCCAAATGTGGGCCCCCGTAACCATTCGGGCGAGCTAAAGATATTAAAACTTGGCAGGAGTTGGTTGAGTACCTATGGTATTATCGATATAAGGAGAAGATTGTAGTAAAACTTTGTTACCAGTGCCAGACTTGGTCTCTTACAGCAACACTTTGTTACCAGTGCCAGACTTGGTCTCTTATATCAACACTTTGTTACCAGTGCCAAGCTTGGTCTCTGAGAGCAACACTTTGTTACCAGTGTCAAACTTGGTCTCTGAGAGCAACACTTTGTTACCAGTGCCAAACTTGGTCTCTACAGCAACACACCACAGAAAGCTCACCACGTGTGAAATGAAATGCTTGAGGAAGGCAGTGCGAGTCACCAGGAAAGATAGACTACGAAATGAGGACATCAGAAGCAGGGTGGGCATAACTTCATGCACCGAATACATTGAAAGACAACAAATGCAGTGGTTTGGACATTTAATGAGAATGAAATACAACCAACCACCAATAACAGCATTCAATAAAAAGAGATCGGGTACTAGAGCTAAGGGAAGACCAAGATATGGATAGACAATATCAAGACCACACTACATAAACACGGATATAACACAACATGGGCGACTCATCTGGCCCTAGAGCGCAAATTAAAGCTTCCATCCCTACGCTTAACGGCAAGAGTGGACAGCCAACTACATCTTGCACCTGGGAATAGACAATAGATAGACTGCAGTAAAACTGTAGCAATGGCGAAACATGTAAATACAAAATACTATAATTTTCAAAGTACAAAAACAATATACAGCGACGTTTCGACCAATAGGCCTTTATCAAGCAACGGATACAACAGAAGCAAGAAATTTAAAAGTCTTTGAGTGCTTATGCCACAACCAGGCTTCGTAAGAACGCTCGTATTGCAAGGCTAGGCAATGCGTGCCGTAAATAAATAAGTAGTTGAATCCTGAATTTGGTATTTTGTTTTTCTGGAAGCTCTTAATACTTGTAGACTGCCTATTTATTGATCATTTTCATTGGTCCTTCCGGGGCTCTTACACAAAACTCATTGTTCTCAACCGATCTTAAACAGGCATAAGAGATAGACACAGAGAGAGAGAGAGAGAGAGAGAGAGAGAGAGGGCTTATTTTGACACCTGCTAAACCCGTGATTGTGGTCAAATGCTACTGTAAAAGGTGCGTCAACATTTCCGCTGAACTTGAGTCATTCCCGCACGAGACTGCTTGTTCAGAGTTCGTGGGGTTACAGTAGGTCAGTCTATTATTAAAGTTTCACAATTGTTCACGTGACTTTCTGTTTGAATTGAAATTAGAAAATAGTTACACATCATATCCACCAATATGTTTGTATTTCTCTATCACGTCTGCTTAACAGCTCATTGTGTCCTATACTACTAGATTTCGATTCTTCTTCTTCGAACGCTCCTTATTCTACTTCTTAAACCGCTCTTTGTGATTTGTATGTGATCTGAGCCTAAGAGCGATTATACATTGTACCAGTTATGCGCCTACAAGTAGGTCGGTCAACACATCCGATTTATGTGACGCGTTTTATTTACTAGGGTAGCAAACCTAAGCCCCAACCACAGCCGCCTCTTACGACAATGTTTTGCAGGTCGCAACGGTACTATTTTTTGCTCTCATTGAGGACCCCTGACAACACACAGGCGCGTGTAATACATGCTGCATTTTTCATGATTAAATTAAGTTGATTTGCATAACAGTGAATGAAATGTGTATCTCTTTGTACATCTGTGTATCCCTTTGTATATCTGTGTATCCCAAAGCTAGAGAATGGTTACTATTCTCCTCCATTATATAAATGAAGGGTGCCGAGTGGTTACCGGGGCCCAAATTTGGGGTGTAAAGAATAGAACCACTGTTACCTGCCACGCATGTCGTAAGAGGCGACTTATAAGGTTTGGCTGAAATCGGATGCACATGTCCTAAACATGTAGAAGTCTATGTGTTTAGGGGCCTAACAAACCAATGTGCAACGTATACACGTTCTTGGCAAAGATCAAACATATCACAAAGAGTGATTACAATTGGTCGTAAAGAACGAACGCAAAGAAGAAGAAGAAGGAGATATAAATGAAGGAACTTGGTTTAGAAAAAACGAGTTGGGAAAATAGGGCGCTCACACGAAACACCAAGACACAAGTATTTTTTAACCGATCCAGAAGCACTTGAGCTTTCAGCTCTTCGGCTCGGTGCCATAGACATCGTAACCCTTCGGTTCAGTGGTACGAACACCGTGAATCTGGTGAACCTGTGACCTTACTGCCAGCCCGCGGAATTGAACCCGCACTCACAGGAAGCTTGTCACCCGTAGTCCAACGCGCTACAAGTACGCTGGGCAGGCGGGCGGAGACACAAGTATTTAAGGCCTGTATTCTCAGCACTCTGCTGTATGGATTCTCCGGAAGCAGTTAATTCTTATTTTTCATGTTTGCTGGCCTACACGCTTTGATATAATCAATAAAAGGCTCGTCCTTAGGTTGAAATGACGTGCCTCGGCTTAACGAGCTTTTAATCCTCTATGTAACGAAACAACAACTCTGCTGTTTGGTAGTGAGACGCGGACCACATTTACCAGACAAGAACATCACATCAACACTTTCACATGCACTTTCTCAGACGAATATACAACATCTGTTTGTGTGAAGAAGTGTTGGAAGGCGTAATGATCTTGTGTGTGCTTGTTTTAAGGCACTTTGTAAGCTGATATTGTGTTGTAAGTCTGTTTTTGATGCTGTCGCTCCATCTTTTGCGTGGTCTTCCTCTTGTTTTGTACTCATTATACTTTTTTGTGTGGCTCTCTGTGGCAGGCGATACATAGAAATCCTGGACAGTGCTGGCATTCCAAGCATGTACACCTTGCTGAGTCAGCGACGTTTGAGACACGTGTACTGTATGAGCGATGGTAGAATCCTAAAAGACATTCTATATGGTCAACTCGCAACAGGTACTAGACAGCATTGTTGCCCACTACTACGCTTCAATGACACCTTCACACGTGACCTAACTTCAAGCAGCATTCACGCGTGACCTAACTTCAAGCAGCATAAAGAAAGAAAATTTGGGATTGGTTGGCCACAGACACGGCGAGCGACAGGGGAGGGGGCTAAAAAAGAAACGCACGTGTCCGCTAGGAATGCTAACCCGAAACAAATGCTTGCAGAAAACGGATGCACCAGGCCGTAAGGCGCATAACATGGTGCAACGACCCCTCACACTGAGGAATGGGATCGCCCGAGTGGTTACCGGGGCCCAAATTTGTGGTGTAAAGAATAGAACCACTGTTACCTGCCATGCATGTCGTAAGAGGCGAGTAAGGAGGTTTGGCTGAAATCGGATGCACATGTCCCAAATGTGTAGAAGTCTATGCGTTTAGGGCCTACCAAACCAATGTGCAACGTATACACGTTCTTGGCAAAGATCAAACATATCACAAAGAGTGATTAAAATTGGTCGTAAAGAACGAACGCAAAGAAGAAGAAGGAATGGGATAACAGATTCTACGGTTGCCAATCTGCCTCGGAGATTTAGTCACGCAGTAAGAATGTCAGACCTACCATCATGAGGGTGGCCAAAACTTACTGCGGAAGAGGTCAGCACAAACGGGGAAGCAGAAATCATATGAATTATATTCTAAAGAACTGCCCCAGTATGCAGACTTGAGAAGAAATTGGTGGCCCACTTACACTACCGTCCAAGACAAACTGTATGGCGTAGCTGATAATCTGAGGTAGACGGCTGCCTTTGTTAGAAATGCGAAATCCCAATCTAGTGAGAACACAGAAGAAGAAACTTGAAGTAAACAATGACATATAAATCATCACATAATTATTTATAAATCAACATCAGCATCATGAACTAGCTTGTCCTGAGCAAAACTTTACCACATTAACAGTCCTTCAGAATTTCTCCCTCTCATAGGCCAGATGTCCCGCCTCTGCAGCTGTCATGCTCAAACCATCAGTTACATCATGAATCCATCTTCTCCGTGATCTTCAGATCCACACATACCAAAATGGTTAACAAGTGGTCGATATGAAGTGTTCCAAGAGAAGAAGATATGGAAGCGTAGAGCCTGAGAATAACTGAGAAACTTCTGTGTCCTAAACGTGTCTATGCGTTTGGGGCCTCAAACCAATGTGCAAAGTATACACGTTCTTGGCAAAGATCAAACATATCACAAAGATGATTAAAATTGGTCGTAAAGAACGAACGCAAAGAAGAAGAAGAAGGGACATGTGCATCCGATTTCAGCCAAACCTCCTTAGTCGCCTCTTACGACATACGTGGCAAGTAACAGTGGTTCTATTCTTTACACGCCAAATTTGGGCCCCAGTAACCACTCGGGCGTAACTGAGAAACAACTTGAGCCATCCATCCGTTATCAGTTATATGAGGACTAACATCATATCACTTCGGAAATGTCTATAGGTGCTCCGATCTCCGTCTCAACAAATCCAGCGACCCAACAAGCCTGTTCGATGTTGATTAATCAATCTCTTTACATATTTCGTATGTCATTCTTTTCGGACCGTGCCAATATTGACACCCATCTCTCTTATCCTGGTCAATGACTGGGAACCCTGAAACTCCTCTTTTCGGAAAGACTCTCTCAATCTGATCTTCTTCTTCTCCAAACACTTTATATCGACCACTTGTTAACCACGCTGTGTGCTCTGTATGTGATCAGAGCCTAGGGGCGATTGTACGTTGCGCCAGTTATACGTCTACAAATAGGCCAGCACATCCAATTTCTGCGACGCCTTTTATTTACTAGGTTGCTTCCTAAGCCCCTACCTCAAGCGCTTCTTACGACATGCCTCTAGGTACCAGAGGTACTATTCTTAGCTTCCTTCGGGCCCGCACCACACAGGCGTCTCAATCAGGTCAACGACTTGGATTCCGAGGTCTGAAACTTTTCCGTTCGAAATGTACCAATATAAATGCAAGACCCATGTCTCTCAATCAGGTCAACGACTGGGATTCACAGGCCTGAAACTTCTCCGTTCGAAATGTACCAATATAAATGCAAGACCCATGTCTCTCAATCAGGTCAACGACTTGGATTCACAGGCCTGAAACTTCTCCGTTCGAAATGTACCAATATAAATGCAAGACCCATATTTCTCAATCAGGTCAACGAATTGTATTCGATCATAAACCCTGAAACACCACTGTTCGGATTGCCTCTCACAATGTCATTCTGCAACATAACCCAAAACAATACAACACAACATAACATAACATAACATAACATAACATAACATAACATAACACAATACAACACAACACAACATAACATAACAATATCACACAGAAACTGCAAGTTTAATATATATTATTCAATCACATAAAATGATTCTTATGATATAAATTAATGTATCAGTACAGGTTTTTATACAATGTTTTATCAATAATACAAGCAGGGTTCTCTTATAACAATACTCAGACAGGCATGTTGAACAGACAGTCTTACAGAGCAGATATGCATGTTGAACAGACAGTCTTAC